>JAECMU010061628.1:0-27032 GCA_016106625.1 Dracogyra subfuscus
GCCAAGTTCCTGACATCATATTATGTACCCGAGAGTGGAATAGCCCTGTCCCACATGGATACATAATGGAGGATTAATTTTCTCCCATCCAGTAGATGAAAAACAAGCATTTTGGGAAAACGTTAAAAAACACCTACATTTTTTATTTTTTATCTTACAATAAAATAATCATAACCATTGAAAAGATCGTACCCAAAAATGGTTTATACTAAAAGTATAAACCGAAAATGATAGTATAATTTCATTATGACAGCAGGTTTCCTTATTTTTATGAAATATAAAAAGTATTTCTTGTGGGTTTTTGCTGCGCAAACAACAGAAGTCACGTGGTCATGCAAGACAGATGTATTCCGCATGGGCTGACGTCATGGAATGCGCCTGTCTTGCATGGCCAGGGATGGGAGAAATCGGTATCTCATACAGGATTTAAAATAATAAATAAATAGTGGTCAATATTGCTGATGTTTCAGACGTTTGTGATTTTAAAGTCTGCCAAAGTATAACGCCAGTCACTGAAGTCGGACCAACTGTAGTGTCAATCGACTGCCACTAGGCTACACATTTGTCCAAAGTCGTTGAGCCGGTCAAGAGATTAAACAGATGTTAACGGTGCTCTGTCCGAAACTGTCGGGTCGAGTGTGCTAGTCCGAAGCGAAAGGCTTTTGTGCAATACAGATTGCTTAAAATAGCATAAAATATACTGAAATAATCAATAAATGTATTTATCATTGACTGTTCAATGTAGTTTATCCAATAATTATAAAAGATTTAAAAATTAACAAAAGGTTTCCACCTTTTTGTTAACAAGTGGGAGTAAGCCAGAACAGCTACATTTCATCCAATCAGTGATGACGTTATTACTCACTTTGTCTATAGCCATGCACTAAATTGGGCTGCCAGTTGCTTCAACGGTGCGATCTTTTATTAATTTTCAGGACACTGTACTGAATACTTGTACTTTGTATACATATGTGGGAATTAACTTTTATTTTTTTTAAATATTATTTATTCCATTATGTAAAATATATACAATTTGTGGAGTTTTTTTTTTTACTGATATGAAAAAATAAAATAAAAAAATGCTTCGTGTTTTCATGTTTATCGTTTCGCGTTCACTATTTGGCAATATCGTCTTTTAAATGAAATGTTTGGTGTGGGTTTTTTTGTGGGTTTTTTTATTCCTTTCACTAAAAATAACTGTCGTCGACCTTAGTAAAAAGTGAATGTGAACACTGACTTGAAAGGGATAATGTGGTTTCAGTGTTACTGTGTGTGTGGATTTCAGAAGAAGTTTGTGATTGTGTGATATTATTCTCGGAAAGGACAGGTCGCGTAATTGTGCACGAAAGAGTATGTGTTTTGTCACCCTCCTGTCACGTTCCCCGCACTCCTTTATTTTTCTGCACCGCTCTTTATTTTCCAGCACCTATCTCCCTTATTTCCAAATGCACACTTTTTTCCAAACACAAAAAAACCCACAGTGATCAGTCGGCACACTGGACATCAAAGAAAACAAGCCGTATTGTGTACGAAAAAGCAACTGACGAAACATTTACGACAGTTACAGTAATATATATACGGGTGTTGTGCTGCGCGGCCGCCCTCATTTAATTTTCACCCAGCGAGAACACTGATGTTTTGTGAAATGGGCCCAGATTGTAACATTCCATTTTATATTGGGTCCAAGTGTGTACTGATCAGTGATCTTTTCAGCATGAAATAAGATATTATTTGGCATATTAGCAAGATGTCCTATACATGAAAAGAGCATCTCTGTTAGTGCCAGCACTCGCTTGCTGCATTATCAATCTCGGATCGATCCACATTGGTGGGCCAATTGGGCTATTTCTTGTTCTAGCCAATGCTCCACAACTGTATGGTCCGTAACGATATCTCTGATGTCATATAACTGTAAAATAAAAATGTGTTGAGTGTGTCGTTAAATAAAGCATTTCCTTCTTCCTTCCTCTATAGTGCCATGTAAAATTCGAACCCCTGATGTTTCTGTTTTTCACCTAGGAGAGTGTACCTGACGAGGAAAGAGTGCAGACCATGAGAGAGAACACGTATGTGCGAGTCTGTGGTCATGTCCGTTCATTTGCTGGAAAGAGAAGTGTTGTTGCCTTCCGCATTATGCCCATCACAGACATGAACGAACTGACGTGCCATTTGCTAGAAATTATCCAAGCACACATCACCCTGTCAGCACCTCAGGTATTGACTCATGGCAGATTTAGAGAATGCTCAACAAGCTATGAGGCAATATTGGCTATCTTGCCAAAGGCTCAGGAAGGACGAGATAAACAGTATTGCCGAGTAGCGATTTTCAAATGATACTATTATTGAAAACAAGTTTTGGGTTGTACATCTTACTGATGACATATGTTGGTTTATTTCGATACAAAAAATAGTTACATTTGTTTGTTGTTACGTAACAGTTGCGACATCAAAGCTTATAGTGAAGCACTGATTAGGAAGTAAAAATGTATCAAGGGGAATGCATTTTTTCATTCTTTTCCTAGCTAAAGATATTTTTTCTTTCCTCATTTCTCTCTGCCCGTAATGGTAATAAATTATATTCAGTATGATAAAAAAGGAATACCGGTATACTAACTTGCTCAATCTTAGAATGATTTTCTGTAATCTGAATAACCTAATCAAAGTTTTTTCATCAAAATTATTATTTTTTAATACTCAATATTTTTCACATCATGGTTTACAGCAAGCCAGATGTGGTTTTTGGTATACATTTGGTTAAATTCATATATGACTTATTTTCACTTCTGCTTTAATCCGTACAGTTACAGACATTGTACATATTATATGATGGGAATATATTGTGTTAACTATTCAGAATTGTATTTGGTTTAAGCTGGGTTGTCGTTCAACTGAGAATGCTAAATTAACACATTTAAAAAAAATTAAAACTGCATATTTAATTTGATGTACATTGTTTTTTCCAGGGATCTTTTGAGTAAAAAATCTCTCACATAACTGTTTAATTCCATACTATGATTATATAAACATATTGTTACGAGTAATAAGGTAGTTACTCTTTGACTAGTACGTTTAGACTATTATTCAAGTTAAATATTGTTAGAACAGCAGGGCTTCTAGAATTTTATAAAAATCCACTAGCCATGGGATCAGTGATTTTAAGAATGTACTAGCCATGATTAACAATTCACTAGCCCTACTTCAAATAAGTACAATTTTACTAATAGTAATAATTAGATGTATCACCTAAATAGGGAGCTTAGCTTAAAATCCTTAGATTGGAGTGGAAAGAGGGGGAAGGATATTTATATTTATAAAGTATGTAAATGCTGCAATTTGACAAGGGTTTTTTCCCCACTAGCCATTGGGCTAGTTAAGTAATTATTTACTAGCCCAACACTAAATATCACTAGCCATGGGAGTGGGGCTACCATAATTTAGAAGCCCTGGAACATAAAATGTATGTCTCTATTTCCACTAATGTGCACCCTATTTTCATTTAGCAGTCACTCGACTCGAATGCAGTTCCAACTCGAATGGATACTGGTATGAATACTGGTGGGACTATACCGGGCCTTAGCCCATTACAGTCACAGGTAAAAGATAAAAGAAAATTTCAGTGCATTTACAGACCACAGACTCCATGCTCATACACATACTTAAGTCAGTGTGTAATACTTGTGTCTAGACCTGTAGAACATTTATGATAATGGAAGATTATATAACATGATATTCTCAGACAAGCTACCAGAAATTATTATTTTCATAAAATCTGGAGACTTGAAACATTCTTATTCATTGTCAACAACAAAAAATATATTTTACACTTCACTTGGCTTTTGATATATCTTATATGCATCAACCAACGTTAGCAGGTTTATTTGTAAGAGTGAAATAGCTCTTCTTCCTTTTACTTACAGCCACCTTTGTTTTTGACTGGTATTGGAGGGGGTGGGGACAAGACATCAATTTTAATTTTTACTCTTTTTTTTTTTTTTTCATATTTGAACGTAATGGATAATCTTGGAATCTACCAGTGAAATATTAGTCTCAAATCTAATGTGAAGTTTTTGCCTCATCTTATATATATGTGGAGTTTTTTGTAGTGTTAAAGTGTTCAACAATAATTTGGAATTGTGACCTAGGTTTATCATTACACTTATGACATTCATTTCATCATTATTTTACAGTGATCACCACATGTTGCATGTTTTATAAGATTTTGCAAGAAATATGTTGTTTATTTTTTAGCTTCAGTTGATAATAAAGAACAACCCTTTAGATACTGGAGCCAGCATACACGATATTTGTAAAGAACTGAGAAATGTGTCTGGAAAAGAAATTAGGTACGTGAATTATTAAAAAAGGGGTTTGTTTTGTTTATGAAAATCTTGAAATTTTTTGGAATTTGCAATTATAATTTTCCAGACCTAGAAAGTCTTGGAGTTTTAATTACTACTCACTACCATCAGATGGGAAAAAAATCTCAAATTTGTTATGAATGTTAAAAATTTTCATCATATAAAAATAGATCTTGTCCTTGCTCTTTGATTTTAAAAAACCCGTAATAAATCCCAATTTTTTAAAGACCCAACAACCTTTCAGGGCTAGCTCTGGGTGAGCAAAATATTTCACCAAATTGTCTATTAAACTTAAAAAATTGCAGACATCAACAGTTATTTTCTTTATAAAATGTCAATTACTACATGAATTTATTTCGCCATATTAAGATATAATTTGCCATTTTTTTCAAAATTCACTATTCCCTGGACTGATTTTGTTTTTGTACACAGCTATTTTCATCTATGTAATACATATATTTTTTGGCATTACAGAGAAGCTGTGGAATTTCTAAGCAGTGAGGGACACATCTATTCAACGATAGACGATGACCACTACAAGGCTACAGATGGATGAATACTTTGGTGCAATTCCTCCAGAATGGGATCCAAATACAAACAAACAGACTTGCATCAATCACCATCATCATCAATAGCCACATTTGATAAGCATGTTGAAAAAAGAAAACATAAAAAAACATTTTAAGCATGTTATTAAAAAGATATCTGACTAATAGCTTTTTTTTTTTTTTGTACATGGTAACATTACCTGCTATACCATCTTATTTGCTTCTTTTGAGTTTTCAAAACATGAGTCATGTCAGGTTTTTAGTTCATTCAAACACATCTGGTGCAAAAAAGTGGAGACTATATTTTGTAGGAGGATGGGAAGGACTATAGTTAACTTTTAGATGGATTTTGTTCCATTAGTTTTTAACTTGTGGCTACCTTTTTGCTGAACAAAATGACATGCACAAATACGAAAAATTAACTTCCAATCTGTATATATATGTATGTTAAGAATGTATGTCAGTTCATATATTCTGAACTCCAATGTATTAGCCAGAAATAAAAATACATGTACTATGATTCTCCATTTTGAGTTTGTTTTTGTTTGTTTTTTGTTGAGAAGTACTTTTATACAAAGTTGTTCTTGCTGGTTAAATTTTACATATAACCGAAAACTAATGCAATGGACTCCTTTTTTTTTTTTTTTAATCTGTCTAAAGACTGACTGTTGAGCAGGCGGTGAGAAAATGTCTGAATGGATTATATGCCGAGATCATGACACAATCACCAAGTCCTATCCAGGAACAGTTGCTTCTAAAAAATTGCATAATCCAGATTCTGTCTGTACTGGATTCTCCATGGGAATTTAAGGGGTTGGGAGCAGAACATTTAGCAGTTTTACAGATTTTATTACATTGAACTGTATAAACATAGAGATGAGAACCTTGACAACAGATGTATCCAAGGTGTAAAATGATAAAAACATTTGCCCAACAAGTTCTGTGGATGGAGATTTATGACCAGGTGTGCCTTGTTTTTAAGCTGCTATGTCTGGAATATTTTTATTATTTAAGCATTTAGAACAGTTAATCCAGTCACATTTGGTGCATATTACACGCCACACTGGGCATTGGATTCGCTATGCTGGAGTTTCCAAGTTACAAATAAACCCGGTATTTTGAAAGTGGGACACTTTTGTCGGGCCGTCAATGGGCTAGTAAGCATTTGACTAAATGCGTTAATGACGACAACTCGAGAGTGAATTAAAAGTGCAGTTATGCTTGTATTTGAACTTAGAACTTGATTGTATACGATTGAAACCAGACATTGCAGCTTTAAATAAGAAAATAGTTGAAACATTTATTCGAATTCTATATTTTCGAGCAGTGTTTCTTCTACCTTGTGACCAACAAAAGTGGGAGATATTTCAACTGTCAAAGAACAAGCCACCAAATAAACGAGTTACTGAGTTATAGTTTGTCACCGTTCAAAGAGGGCGTTGGTCTAGATAACATTAATATCTATAATTAAAACCCTTGCAGTACAGCAAAAATCTATCCCACTTGAGAAATTATTGCATTGTGCTACAATGATTGGAAGAAAGCACATTCTTTTGAATTATACATATATAAAATGTTGACGCATAAGAATATTGTAGCCTACATGTTGCTGTGTTGATCACAATTAACAATAATAATAGTAAGGAATATTTTATATATTCTTATAAACAGCAGTACCATGTCTTTTGACCATTAATTTTTAGTCTAAATGCGTTAAATCAAACACTAATAATACATAGACTTTTTTTTAATGGATACAATGTGTGATAACTATTTTGTATGTGCATGATTGCAGTTATGACTGTAAGAGTGGCTTCCCCTGAAATGTAACGTAAAGCTAAACGCAACACTGTCAATCGTTTTACGCGTTTAGTATTACCTAATTAGATTTATTCCTATCCCAACTACCAACAATAAAAAGAACAAAACAAGTGTTTTCTTTGTAAAGCTCCTACATCAAAATTAAATTAATATATTTATAAAAATAGAACCTGAAAATTATGACCAAGGGAGGTAATTTGATTCTAGGTGGCGTGCAAAGCAAAATGGATTCCGATTAACATCTGATAGAGAAGAATTTATTTTCGTTTTCATTTTTAACTTTTTTCGTGTCTGTTTTCAGGATTTTATTCGACAAAGAGATCTGATGTGGAAATAGAAATAACATTAATACGAATACTGAGCCAAAATGGCAGGTGCGTTTGGATTAAAACTAAAAATGCCTTCTCTAGCTTCTGCTAAGTTCTGGTGTACAGTTATTTGATCGAGACCGCCACCTTGACATGTCAAAATCCTGGGTGCAATTCACATCATAGCTATTTTTGGCCATTTATATCAAAGGCAATTATATGTGCTAACCTATCATTGGGATGATGCATATCAAAGATCCCTTGTGGAAAAATTAACTGGGTTTCCTCTCTAAGACTATGTCCAAATATTTTACATCCAGTAGCCATAATTAATAAATCAATGTGCTCTGGTGTCATTAAACAAAACAAACTAACACTGAAACTGTTTACAGTGACGTCGTCCAGAAAGTCTATAATACAGACATGAAGTTTGTCAGATTTTATTGTTTTTTCTTGATGCTTATTTTCAAGAGCATCAATTTAGGATTAATTAATGAAATTCATTTGAATAATCATTTATATTGTATCATAAATGATTGAAATGTATTTTTACTCCTTTTTTTTCATCTTTTTTTTTGCAACACTTTTAATGTAATGTTTTTTCACAGTTGGTAATCCCGGAAATCATCCAGAAATTTTATTATTTTTTGAACCCAAATATATATTGGATTGTACCATACCAATCTTCGAGCATATTTATTGCTACAAAAACTGTTACATATACAAAAGCTATGAAATCCCTTGAATTATTAAATTGTAACAGAATTTTGTAGTCAGTGTATGTACAGAAAAGTATACACACATACAAACCTATAAATTATCATTTGAGTTAGGACTACTAATGCACTGTAACAGTTTGTGTTTCACTGGTTTAACTTTGCTCCATCCAGGGTGCTGTGGCTGTTGCTCAGCCCTGAAGCCAAGATACAAGAGACTGGTAGACAACATCTTTCCAGCCAACCCTGAGGTATGTGTATATCATACTATTAATCATCTATTTATTATATAATAAAATTTGCGTTACATTCATTCATGACAATTTAACGTCATTCCATTCATCCAGCCGTAGCAATGCAAGTTTGTTAATTTCTCTATGAATGTAAAAATAACATTGTCTGGGAACATCATACCCTGTCATTGTTTAAGAACCAAAAAAATCATTCCAAATAAAATATGAAGTTTTAGAGTTACTGGTTCAAATATAATTATAAGTATTATCTCTTATTTCTTTTAGGTTCATCTGGGTATGATTCTGAACCAAAACAAATCATCCACAATCTTATCTGAGAATGGCTTCATTGATTCACACACTTTGCGATGAATTATTTTTGTTCATACCCAGATGAACATAAAAGAAATTACAGAGAATCCTTAAATGAAATTAAAGGTCCACCTTTTAGAAAGTATTGTTGTACTGTATCCCAAACATCTCATACACATTATCCCCACTTCCTTTCAGCCAAATTTAATTTCTGAGAACTATCAAGGGAAACTTGATTTTAGCAAACTAAATTTCTTCATGAGATGACCTGATTTAATTTGTGTATTTTTTATATATCAATGCAATCAAACCAAAGATAATTTTAAAACTGTATTACATACCAATGTGCTGATAGTGTTTTCCCTAGCTTGTTTTAGCATAGGGTGGCACCATGCCTTATTACTCTAGCACCATCTTGCGTTAATCAGTGCCATGTTACCATGAGATTAAACAGCCTTTTTCAATAATTACTTCTAAAATTTTCTTTATAAAACACTCAGAAACGTATTATTAATTTATAAAATATGCCTGTATATTTTACCATGCATTTATTAAAGCAAGCACATATTAATTACATTTATTTTTAGTTCAATGAAACAAAGTGCCCTGAATGTAGTGAAAATGCCCCAAAAGTGTTTAGTCTACCATACCTTGCCAAATGTCTAGGGAAAACACTAGCTGATATTGTTATCAATTTCAACATATATATAAATGCTTGAGTTATCATTTTTGTCATATTATTTCTTTTGCCAAAAAATTATTGTATTTTGTAATAGTATGTACATGGTAAATTTGTTATTTTCAGGATGGGTTACAGAAGAATAACATGGCACAGCTGACATTTTTTGCTGTGTCATCACCTGACAAACTTGATAAAATTGGTCAATATATGGAACAACGACTTAGCAGAGAGGTGCACAGGCATAAGATTGAGTGAGTCAAAGACATGTTAGTTTTCTGTAGTGAAAGGAAAATATTAATCACATCTTATTTCAGTTTAGAAGTAAAACTGTTCAGTAGCTATAGCTGTAGTCTTTTCTTAAACACCTTCCTACTTTCAAAGAGAATTAATATGCTTGTCTTCTTTGAATCCTTAAATAATGTGATGACGTGCAGCTAATTACAGTGTGGATGTGGTGGCATTCTTTGCTGCCGCTATTAATATCAGATCATGAAAAGGCTCTGTTCATGATGTCAATCCAGCACAGAGGTGAAAAGGTTGTGAATCTACTTAAAATAATTCTTAAACGCATTTGTTTTATCCCAGTCCATCATTTTAGTAACAGATCATCTGGTTTTTGGTTTTGTAAAGTTGTTTTAACTATTTTTTATTTTTTTTAAAGTGAGTTGGGTGATGGTCATGATCGGCCTCATTTGTCGGCTTACTAATACTAATTTTTATACTCTGATCATTTCAGGTTTTTTCTATAACAGTATGTTCTATATTTTTTGCAGGTATGTGTTTATTGCAATGGAGGCCTGTGATCAACTGTTGAAGTCGTGTCATGCCCAGTCCCTTAATCTGTTTGTGGAAAGCTTTCTCAAAATGGTGCAGAAACTTCTTGAGAGTGAAGAGCCAGAACTGCAAATCTTAGCAACCAACTCGGTTAGTGATCTTCTTTAAGAATAATAATGTACAGCATTTGCTGTATTCTCATCATATCAAGTTTTGAAAAAGAAAAAGTATCTGTTGTGGTACAAAAATAAACAATAATTCACAAACTTGACGATCTGCTCTTATTTAGCTCATTTATTAAATAGTCAAATGTCAGTGTTGACATCCCAAAATGAAATGGAACACAGAAGTAGGGTTGTTGGTATACACATTACAGCTTGCTGCAAGACAGTAAGATAATCTATTTCAACAAAAATAGTTGAATGGACTGTTTTGTTCAGCTGTTTTTGCTCATTTAAGAGGAATTTACTGTTGCATCAAAAGAAAATGTCCACTGTTTATCAATGAAAGTGACTGATTTATTTTGTGGACTAAATTATCTTTAAAAAAAAAAAGCCCATTTATATATTCTACTTGTTTAACCTTCTGACTAGTGGATTAATTTTTGACAAAAACTATGTTGGGCGAGTACATGTTTATAACATTTACTCTATATTTACACTTAAAATGTTTGTAGATACATAAAATAATGTTCATGCGGGAAAAGGAAAATACGATTTCCATGTTTTTTTAATACTTTGTATGATCGTTTAGATCAGTTTTATCTTAATTTGGTTTAAAATAATGCAGAAAATCTACAGCCATTATTCCCAATGACTGTTTTACAATTGTTTGGGGAGACAAAGTACTAATTCATATCCCATATTTCTTAACTGAAAGGAGGTAACAATGAGGCACAGTCACATAGATAGTTTATTGTGCTTTTCAGTTTGTGAAGTTTGCCAATATTGAAGAAGACACGCCGTCATACCATCGCCGATATGACTTCTTTGTGCAGAGGTTCAGCACGATGTGTCACAACAACAATCCTGATCAAGAGATGAGAACAAGGTAAAACTATCACTGAGTAATGTCATTTAGAATAGAAATAACAGCTGAATGTGAAACTATAGCCGACTGTTGTTAAGTCATGTGACATAATCAGGTTGATATTGAAGTCAAGAATCATACAATTTCATTGCTTTATCTTAAATATTAACTTTATACATTGATAAATAGAGGTTATTACCAGGCTTTTTTGGCATCATTAGTATCATATATAATGAATAAAAATTGTATTATGTGAGCCTCGGGCAAGCATAATACATTATTTTTATTCGAAATATATGATATTGACGATACCGAAACACACAGGGGTAATTCTCTTTATCATATAATCTCAAGCTTAATGCAGCTTATTTTTGTAAACTGTATACGTCATTTTAATTCCAGTCAGCCATTACGAAATATTCAAATGACGTAAGATTATGTGACACTGTCTTTTTAAATGGAAATGACATCAAATTTGAATGATGTAAAGTTGTTATTGAAATGTTTTTGTTTGATGTTTATAAATGCATAGATCAATTACAGAGTATCACTTTAATATGTTTGCTTAAATATCAATAAACCTAGTGCTGTGGCCGCGATTAATTTACATCAAATTTAAAAAGTTATCAAATTCTTAAAGTGTGTGATCTAAAAAATATTACATACTGTGATTGCACTGAAAATGTAAGATATTATACGATAATCAGGTAATATCAACCAGTCCAGTTAACGAGTAAAAAGTGTTATTCCTACATTGGATATCATGCAAGATTTTCAATATTTGATTTAAAGAAACTGAATTAGCCTTCTTATTCTCTTTTTTTTAATGAAAACATACATACCAATAATGTCACCACCTGATATTTTACTAGACTTGACTAGACTTGATAAAAAAACCCAGTTCTGTCTGGTTGTAGCTTTATTATAAAGGTAACCTTTAAACTGGACATATTACAAGATCTTTGACAAAGATTTGTTATAAATACATATTTCAGGAAATTTTTTTGTTTTGTTTTGCTTTACAAGTAACGTTTTTTTCATTGCATCTATTTGTGCTTGATAGTTTGTGAAGCATAAAATCCATTATGGTGCGCACTAGAATGACATTTCTTTCATATTAACATTTGGTTAAATGTCAGCTGAAGATCATGTAATCATATTTGCACTTGTTTCTTGTGTATAAAGATCAAATTTTACCACTTGTTAGTCGAATTACAGTTTCTCTAATAGTCTTTAACATTTGAAGTCTTTGTTTTTGTGTTTGATATTATGAATGTTCTTCCATCTAGTCTGAATGTGAGGCCAGGGTACATTAGAGAACTTACATTTTCTAATGAAAGGTCAAGTTAATTTTAAAGACTGTTGAAGCTGCAAATTTATCAAGAATCTGTGCTTCTCTAATTTCCAGATTTTGGGTCGGAAGCATAAAACTATGAGACAAAACATCATAATTCATTTATTAATATGCTTGAAAAGTTATTAGAAAACGTGTTACAAAATGTGGTGGACAGAATGGCATTACTTAAGACTATGGTCAACTATATAACATTCCCAAACCATAATTTTTTTTGCATTTTTACACAATATATATATATATATATATAGAGGATATCTTACCATAATTTCACTTCATATCAATATTTCATGAAACAAAATATTCCAGTAACAAAGTTTTAAAATATAACACTAATTCCTTAATAATTTGTAATAAGTTATCTCCCTTTTGACCATATGTCATTGACTTGGATCCCTTGGGGAGAGAGAGAGAGAGAGAGAGAGAGAGAGAGAGAGAGAGAGAGAGAGAGAGAGAGAGGAGAGACACCCTTGGGACCAAAACAAATGTCCAGTTTTAAGAGAAATCTAGGGAGGTTAAGTTCTCTCCTGGTTTTAGAAAAGGAATTTTGTAACAGGTTCAGTTTTGGGGGGATTCCGGTTTACAGAGGGTCCAGTCTTGAGACTTTTGACTGTGTTGTGTGTCTGTATATACATTTTATAAGTATATTAATAAATGAATGATGATGTTTTCCCATCTAGCATTTAGGCATGTATATGTGTGTGTCTGTGTGTGTGTATACTGAACAGCAAAAGAAACCTGAGATTACAAATTGTAATGGAATTGTATGCAACTGTCATGTTATAATTTATATAATAATTATTATGTCCACTATCACTTTACAAAACCTGACATTGAATTGCTCAATAAATAAAGTTATTGGTTTAATTCACAAACATGACATTTTTCACATAATTAATAGCAAATCCCTAATTAAAGATAGCACAAATTTGATAGCGTGTGTTACCACTGTTATTGTCAATCACTGCAGCACATTGTCGTGTCATGGATTGAAACAAATTCCTTACGAACATTCTAGGGATGGTGTTATATTCATGTAAAACAGCATTGTATCTTGTAATGTGGCTGTAAGCATGTGACATCAATGGATCTTAAGTGATTTAAGTCAGAAATTAATGTTATTCCAAGCTAAGAAGTCCTGTGTCAAATGTGCGCTGTGGGCTCTGGTGTTGTCTTGTTTGAAAACCATCCAACATCAGCCAGCCATAAATGTCAAAAGTACAGGCTGGAAGTGAAGTGCCCCACACAGCAGCCAGTCCCCCACCACGACAGCCTCTATTGTTCTATAAGAATACTGGTGGAACATGACATTCCCAACATATTGCACCCCATAAAATCAGAAACATCAGCAACGCACCTCCCCAATGATCACATTCAAGGACACGTGTCTCTGAAGCGTTCTCTACTGCATCTCCATACATATATCTGACCATCAGCCATATGGATGCAAAACCTGATTTTGTTTAAAAAGATGACATGTTTCCATTGTCGATTTCTCCAATTCTGGTGAGCCTGACCCCAGTTATGCCGAGCTAGTCGGTGACGTCTTATTAGAATCTGACCAACATAAAGATGCCTGTCATGCAGTCTTGCCTGTCTTAAACAGCGATAATCTGTATCACTGCTGATTGGTCTGTTGCGTGTACCAATGGCGGGCATGACAGTGGATTTGAAAGCCATATAGGTAGTTTCTTTGGCTGTGTGTGTACTGTCTGCTTTGCGCACAGTTTGCAAAACTTTCAGCTGATTTCATCAAATGCCACTGTCATGCCTGCATTGGTCTGCTGAGCTGTGGAAGATGCTGTTAAAAAGCGATCTCATAGATATATGACATCTATTAGATGTCACCTTAGGTCTTCCGCTTTGTGGTCGATCTGCAACTGCATTCGTTTGTTGGAATTGTTGGATGAGTCCATATATTGTAGATTGGTGTACACCAACATATCTGGCTATTCTGGACTGTCCATCCAGCTTATAAACACCATAAGGTTCGGTGTCTGCCATCTATGCTAAGACGTGACATTAAGAAAACATAATTTAAAATGCTTTAACAATGCACTATCGATTTGTTTTGACTTTAATACCCAACAGGCTGTTCATGAGTAAACAAACTAATGTTTTATTAATATTATACGATGATTCACAGTTACTTCATGTATATTCATGACAAGGATTTTTTCTTGGTGAATACAATATCTCGTTGTCCTCATCATATGCACTAGTATCAGTGTCCTCATCATATCGTTGTCCTCATCATGTCACTAGTCATCATTATCAGTGTCCTCATCATATTGTTGTCCTCATCATATGCACTACTATCAGTGTTCTCATATTGTTGTCCTCATCATGTGCACTAATCATCATTATCAGTGTCCTCATCATATTGTTGTCCTCATCATATGCACTACTATCAGTGTTCTCATATTGTTGTCCTCATCATGTGCACTAGTCATCATTATCAGTGTCCTCATCATATTGTTGTCTTCATCATATGCACTACTATCAGTGTTCTCATATTGTTGTCCTCATCATGTGCACTAGTCATCATTATCAGTGTCCTCATCATATTGTTGTCGTCATCATATGCACTAGTATCAGTGTCCTCATCATATCGTTGTCCTCATCATGTCACTAGTCATCATTATCAGTGTCCTCATCATATTGTTGTCCTCATCATATGCACTACTATCAGTGTTCTCATATTGTTGTCCTCATCATGTGCACTAGTCATCATTATCAGTGTCCTCATCATATTGTTGTCGTCATCATGTCACTAGTCATCATTATCAGTGTCCTCATCATATCGTTGTCCTCATCATGTCACTAGTCATCATTATCAGTGTCCTCATCATATTGTTGTCCTCATCATATGCACTACTATCAGTGTTCTCATATTGTTGTCCTCATCATGTGCACTAGTCATCACTGTGATCCAGTTCAATATGACTGGCTGTAGGGATCTCTGTCTCAGTCACGAAAGTGGACGTGGATGATGATGGTTGTTGTGACTTTAACAAAATGATCTGTGAAGTCGGCTGCTGCTTTGTTATTTATATATGATCAACCAGCCCTCAAAATTCACGCAATGCCGTTGCAAAAGCTATCGCAATATTGATTTTCTGTCGCAAATCTGAGAGTGGTGAAAAGTCTGTAGGCATTTTTTTCTGATCCCAGAAAGAAGCATTTATAATCGAGTGTGGCCCAATGTTTTCAATTTAATATAAATCGGTTTATTCCTGTATAGAAGCTTACGAAATTCAAGTTGAGATGTAATGTTTTAGCCTAGTATTACTACAGTGGGTCATATAGAATAATTTTGACAGTATTAAATTTTTTTTTAAATTTCTGTTGTAGCAAAATTGATTTACGACGGCATTTAACTGCTATAGCAAACTTGTCTGAATTTCAAGGGCTGATGAACCAACATCCAAACCTTTCATTTTATCTAGCCTACACAGGGTGGTGTAACTTTTATGAGAGTCTCATGTAAGTCTTTGCAACAGCATATGCATTACAGAATTTTATTGTAAGTCTGTCATAGTCGGCCTGTTTTAAAATTATAAGGACACTCAGCTGCCTTGCTTTTTGATACAGGGGAAGATTTTGCAATGCATTTTTCATTTTTCAAAAGTGGTTTGATCCCTTTACAAACACCGAATCTATGTCGGTACCAACATCAGTACAGACTGTACAAAACATTTTCTTGCCATCATATGTCAACGATTGGCTGTTGTTCAACCATTGCGGTTGGAAGCTTCGTTTTCTTTTTGCTTCATACTCTGTTTTTCATGACGCCTGTCGTTCAGATGGCCGTTTCTTCCTTGGCTTTGCACGCTCAACATATCGCAAGAAACTTGACATGTTGTAACGCAGTTGTTTTCATTTGTTAACAGGAAATGACTTAAGCGATGGTATCGGATCGTTTCGCCCTAATTCCCGTTTGCACTGGATCATTTCGCTATAAATATGGGTATTGGGCAGAATGTGTGAAAATGGTCTGGCGATGGGTTGTTTTAGCCCAAAATTATAGATTTCTTACTGATCGACAGGACACATGAATTTGATTATATAATGCATGCACTTGTATAAACACATATGTAAAAAATTAGAATGAAACAACCCGGGGCAAGGAAACAGAAATTTCCTTTCTGGTATCTATTCATATACAGGGGGGCGAGGTATTGATTGGCTTACTCGTCATAGGGCCAAGATGTTGACAAAAACACAAATTTACACCTGTCCGCTTCTAGACGACTTTCATTTCTTTTGTAAAACATTCGTAATTTTAAAAGTATTTAGAAAAAAACATTTCTACTGTCCAGTTTTATTATGTTTATGTTTTGAGATTGGAAAATGTACACATCTGTAGCGATTTCTACATGTTTCAGGAATCGGGCAGCCGGCTAATTTCACAGTCTGAGTACATCCTGTCCAATTTTATAGTGTTGTAGTCACTTTGAATACTTACAGGTTGTGTGATTACAGTAGACTTTTCAGACTTGTTCTTTGCAATAAGTGTCACTGGTCATTGAAATGCTAATATTTTCATTTTTGAAGGAAAAAAGATACAGGACCGTACTTCCTTTTGTACAATATTCTGGAAATTCCATTCCCATACTATTCCTTTACATAAAAATTACACAAATTCAGTAATATATAAAAAAATCTTTGATTTTAAAAAAAACACCCAGATATTAAAAAGGCCTGTAATTCGACATTCAGCAATTATGTCCATATCCAGATATCATAATAATTAAATTATTTAATAATATAAAATTCTAAATTAATTATATTCACTTACCATTAGCAGATGATAAAACAAAATCAATGAGGGAAAAAAAGAATTCTTATCGACTCCTGTGGAAATCTAAATTGATTCTTGTAGAATTTGATAAAAAAAAGAAAGAGAAAAAAGTGAGGCTTGTTGGATATTATGCCATTATGGTATTGAAATTGCTTAATTCCATTTTGCCACAGTCTCATTTATCAACAGAATGCCATAAATCATTTTTATTTCTGAAAAGTGTTTTGGGCATGAGAGATAGAATTTGCAGAAGTTTCTGTTGAGATCAGAATAGCCTTTGATATATATATATCCACTACATGCAGGTAAAATGTTTCCATTAATAATTAGTAAGAATGTGGAATGTTTTTATTTTAGCTTTTATTAAATGTTTTTCATCTGAAAAACTTTACTAGGAGTAGGATGAAAGAGCATATAAGATAATGTAATATATTACAGTAATGAACATATTTGACAAAAAGTAATAACACATAGTAATGAAGTTTTTTCGTGTTAAGATTGTTGCTACATGTAGATAGCTAAATGTGTACCTGATGATGTGATAATTCTAAAAGTATTATGCAAATTCAAGGATAAAGCAACAGTTCTAAAAGAATAATAAATCAGATAAACCTTGGATAGATAAAGGATATTTTTGGTGTTGTAGCTTGTACAAAATGTTAAAAAAAAGGAATGGATGAAAGGAGCCGTCAGTAAGCCAGTCGTCTTGACTTGGTGCACATCTCTGTGTGGTGCTACCTTGTAATACTTGAACCATTGATTTTCTGACACAATGTTTAAGTGTCTCTTTCTTAGATTCCTCGGATATTAGTTTCCCTGTTGATTTCAATAATGTCCTTGTCTTTAGGCTAGATTGTCATAGGCTGCATTATCGTTCTAGCTAGTGCACCATAACCGGTTTATCTAAGGCTATGGTATGTGCTATCATGTCTATGAGATTGTACATATAAAAGATCCTTTGCTATTAATGGAAAAATCTAGCAGGTTTCCTCTCTAAGACTATATGTCAACATTACTAAATGTTTGGCATCCAATAGTCGATGAATAATAATTTAGTGTGCTCTAGTGGTGTTGTTAAACAAAATATTTAAGTATTGACTGAAGACAGAGCACAACCACATGGTTCTGTCTTTAATCATGGGAGGGGGGAAATTTGCATGGAACATATCTTCTAAATATATATATACTTGTCATGAAGTATAGTGCAACTGAATTGGTGCAAAGGCAGAATTGGAGTGAAGAGTGATTTTGCTTTATACTACAGGGAACACGGCAGGCAAATTTCAGAGATCACTACACCATTTAAATAGTAGTTGTTAATCAGTTTTCAAATGATTAGATTTTCTCACTTATTAAAATGTTGAAATCAAAATATTGCCAAAATAGGCGTATATTTATTTCCAGATATGGTTAGAAGACTGTATTTAGTTTCTTGAGAAATATTTTTCATGTTTTTAGTTTTAAAGTTTTGCATATAATTATTTCTCAGAATCTACTCGGATGACCATACTTATTACAGTCACTGACATGAATAACTATGCACATAGTCACTTGCATGTACATATTTCACAGATCACGATTCTGTAACACATACATGACATAGCAAGGGGATATTACACTGCAGAGCACTTGGTTCCTGTTTTAGCAGCACTCCCATTTTGCAAACTCTTTGATGAACAATCTGCTTTAACTTGGATCATTTATCGAAGAATAACCCCAGGGTGGTCAGACACATTGAAAGGTTTATTTTCTTCATGTCTTTCTCTGAGCCATGCATATTTGATCTAATCAGTATATCAAGACGCCTAGAGACAAAAAATTCAGAATGAACGGACTGGCAGATAGGCAATGAATTTAGCAGTATCTATTGCCATTGACCATTAAAAGTGATGGTGAATTGGCAGAAATCATTAATGAGTCTGGGAGTAGGATTAGTCACACACTTGAATGTGGCATCTGCTCATTAATAATTTGACCAGAAACAACATTATAGTAGCAGGATATTGCTTGGTAGTTAAACCACTTACTTTAATCAGTGATGTGTGATAGGTCATAAATTGTACTACTCTTAGTGAGTGCGAGTGCGAATAATGTTTACATGCTCATATACCACTAGACTTTCGAGCACGTCCATCCCGGGGCCTGTCTCTGGATAGCCAACAGCTTGTTCCAGGACAGAAAAAAATATTAAGTGGATAATTTTTAAATTTACATCCAAAAATTAAATAGTGGGCCTTTAAATTTTTGATGCGCATCTCTAATATAATTAATAAAGAAAATTCTACTCATTAAATTTGATTGCTAGATTAGTTTGGTTGGTCAAAAAGAAATTAGATGCTCTTAATCAAATGAATGAATGAATGTTTAACAACACCCCCACACAGAAAATGCATTGGGTATTAAGTTTCAGACAATGGTAAATGAAATGATGATCAGCATTAATATAAAAATTGCGGGCAGCATAGCCCAGTGGTAGAGTGCCCGCCTGATGCGCGGTCGGTCTAGGATCGATCCCCGTCAGCTGACCACTGGGGTTTTTTCTTGACATAACCATATGTCCGCCGCCGATATAACCGTAATTACAATGTGTTGAGTGCGTCGTTAAACAAACCAAAAAAAAATAAAATAATAATATAAAAATTATAAAACAGTGTTAAAACACAGTGTAAAGAGTTGTGCAGAAATACAAATTTCACAGGTAAATATATTACAATTTTGAATACAAATCAACCATCTCATAAAAACTTCAAGATGTTTTCAGGGTGGAATCGAAACAGTTCTATCACATTTTGTCTACCAAATACGTCTTTCATCATCGAGCCAAGATGATTTCACTCTAAAAAAATGTGGTGAATGCTGACACTGAAGTGGAAGATCCTTCTTTCCTGCTCTTGATGGAATCCTTTTATTATTTCATATTCCATTCACTATGTCAAAGGCTATTGTATATGATATCCCATCTATGAGAAAGTGCATATAAAAATAGCTTGCTACTATTCAAGGCCCATATATTTGAAGCTATCTTAGCACTATAAAATCGTAAAACCATCATAAGCTATGACATCTCTGTGGCATGTGATGTCATAGCATACAATGGTTTTACAATCTTGTAATGCTAAGAAAGCTTCGAAAATCCCTAGTCAGTAACATAGCCTTTGTTCAAGACAGTTATATGATTAGTTGTCTCAGTGGAACTCTAAATCCCCACAACTGGTACATCAAAGGCTATGGAATGAACTGTAAGATTGTCTTTGGAAAGTGTTATAAAATATCCTTTGCTGCTTTTCATTAAAATTGGCCTATGTGGTGGCAGCAGGTTTCCTCTTTTTCTTAACCTAGTGTAAAAATACAACCAAATGTTACATACCAAATAGCTGTAGTTTGAAGTGTGCAGGGGTGACCATGAACAAATGTTCATCTCCTTTGTCCTACTAATTCAGTGTCATTGTCAACTACAACATAGGCTGCAGTTGTTAGTGCTTATTATGTAGGTTGACATTGGCATTAACTACCATTAGACACTTTCAGCAAGGCTTTTATTTTAGACTAGACTAATATAAAATATGTAATTTTAATGTCCTTCAAAATCATTCATCTAATAAGGCTGTGATGTTTAGTGTTCCAGGTGTAAATTTTTGCAACTGTAGTTAACAGTTTCCAATTTTTATGTGATACAGTGATGTAGATCACTCTCCTTAATTGAGCTAGGCGAGCAATCGCTTTCCTTATTAAATATGTTTGAACAAATGTGCCATGTATTACTATATAACGTTACGTTATCGATCGCTATTGCGTGTACATTTCTGAGACCTTTGTTCACAGTCTGATTTTCATACGTAGTTCAGGTGAGTAATCACTTGTGAGTATGTTTTTCTAACTTCAATTTAATTTTTTTTAAATCATAGCTAAAATGTAAGGCGATCGATACGCCGCTCGTCTTAAACATTTGAGGCGTGTGCGGAGGCGAGCGCGAGCGATCGCTCGCCTTTCATGGCGAAGACTGTGATAAGTTCTTGAATATCTCAGTCTGTGTCATGTCATAGATCCAGATATAATTCAGTATTACTACTATTTAATGCAATCATGCAATCATGTATGTACATGTACAAGAGCTTGTTCCAGCCAGTGCACCAGGCCTGATATATTAAAGGCTGTGGCGTGAGCTCCGTGTCTGGGATGGTGCATATAAATGATTCCTTGCTACTAATGGAAACATGTAGCAGGTTTTCTCTGTAAGACTACCTACATGTCAAAATGTTTGACATCCAGTAACTGATGATTAATAAATCAATGTCCAATGTGGTACGGTGAAACAAAACAAACTTAACATGAATCAGTTTACTTCCTTTTTTTCCAGATTACATTTTATTGTTTGGCTTTAAAATTAAAATGTAGCATTTTGTGTAATGAATATTAAACATTCTAATATTTACACACTTTATTTTTGAGCAGACCATCTGGCCTGTTCTCAATTGGAAAGTTAAAATTAATTTTGTTTAATGACTCCAACTAGAGCACATTGATTTATTAATCATCGGATATTAGATGTCAAACATTTGGCAAGTTGTAGTCGTAATTCTGAAGAAACACACTACATTTTCTCCCAGACAGAACAGTACATACCACAGCCTTTGATATACCAGTCGTGGGCCACTGGCTGTGACGATAAGAAATCCATTCAGATAATATATCCACTGATGTGGTTTGATCCTATGATGCAACCAGCTCAGACAAACACTCTATCAACTGAGCTAAATCTCAGTTCTCAGTATGAAGACTTTACGCATAGTCTGGTATTAGAATAATAAATGCCTGTTGATTCCTTTGAGTGCGATTGTCATAGCATCACCAGGAACATTTATTGCTGTGATCAAATGAATTGAAAATATTTTGATCCAGATAATTCATTAGTGGTATTGACTGTACTTCACACATTTGTAGCAATCACTTCCCAGATACATTGTCAGATAGGAAGGCATTTAATATTGGTTTTATAAATTTAAGAATGTTTAAGTTGTCATACATATTTTTCAATTCTAGTAGTATTACTATAAAGGTAAATAATTAATATGTCATTTATCAGGTATGTAAAATGTAATTTTGGTAGTTTATTTACATTTGGATGTATATTCAAGCCGTAACCATTGGTGTGGGCTTTTTCATGATTTTAATTGGGGTGTGTGCAACCCCTTCCATTGCCCACAGTAATCAGCAATGTCATGGACATTGCTATGGAGTTTTTAATTCTCCACAGCATTTATTTTGCTGTAGACTATATTAAAGATTTTTTTTCATGGCATGGTTTTTGCTGTGGACATTTTGTTTTTAACTGCAGGGTTTGAGTGTGGCGGTGGGGAGAAATAAACTGAAATGAAAATTTTGGGAAAGGGTAATTGTAATATTTCTGGTTTGGAGCTTTTATCCAAGGGTTTTTGTAATCATTTGTTGATCAAATTTAAACCACCATTACTTAAATTAAGAAATACAGTAGAACCTGCCTAAACTAGATTCCAATTAATTCAGCCAAATTTCATGGTCCCACATTTCCACCTATGTATTCAGTGTAATAAAACCCTGATAAACCGGAACCTGTCCATTCCTGGAAACCAGATTGATTTTCTGTATGGAAACGTTACATTATTGATCAGTTAACCTGCAAAAGCTAGACTGTTGAAAACAACATGGGAATCGCTGAATAAGCATGTAATAATGCCGACCTGCTGTTGAATTAATGAAGAGATTAGACATGTTGGCAGTCTAGAGTCTAATTCCACACATTGCGTTACCAGATTAATTTTGAATACATACTGTAATGGTTGATGCTATAAATTGTATTCTCAAAAAGGTCTGTACTGCCTGTCGGTTACTCTTGCCTTATAACGGAACAGTGTAGTTAACTAAGCTACTGAACACATGTTATTGCTTTTGAAAAACATAACACCAGTACTCCCCATAAAAGAAATAGTTAATTGTTCTAATAAGTAATTTAAATAAAATATTGCACATACATTAAGTTATTTTCATATATGTGCATAACAGTATAAACAGCATAATAGTTCACATTTTGCATCATTTAAAGAACAATTTCATGACATGGAATTAAATTATTGTTGTTTTATATACTATGCATAATGAAGCTCTTAGTGTGTGTATAGTCTTGTTATTGTCTTGTTTCAGTGTATTTTATATTCAGATGTATTTATAAAAAGGTGACAAATGCAAAACCTGGTTATAAGGAATCACTCTAAAACCGGACAAATTTTACTGACTCAAGATGTGAAATGGTTTAAGCAAGGTTCACTGTAAAATTAGGTTGATATAAGTTGAAAAGGGGAAAAATATCTACCGTATACACACACATTTTCGCGAATAAAATATACCGCGAAAACCGCGAATTTAATTACGCGCGAATTTATTTCCGATTTGGTATAATTTTCATGGATACAAAAGACAAGCAGTCAGAGATACCTGTTAAATTTATACCAAGTTTCGTTTCACTCTGTCTTTACTGCCAAATAATCCACAATGTCACATGGTTCTGTAAACCTGCATGGTCACGTGGATTTGATCGAAGTGACACACAGTGGGGTGTAAGTCTGTTGTTACATAATCTCAGTTTTGTTTGTTTTCTTTGTAACTTTGAATGGAAGTTTGTGGGTACCACCAATAATTAAAATTTATTTCTTATGATACAATGCCAGTGCTGGGTTAGTTGCAATTTTTATAAGTTTTTATAATTATTGTTTTAACATAAATAAATAGCAGTGATAATTAACTTCAAATACAGTGGTTCAAATGTGAAATACAAAATACAGTGAAAACTAATGCTATTTAATTACCTTTATTAAATTTATTCTAGGACACAATTGCCTTGGCCAAGTCTATCTTTCAGTGTTGTCGAAGGCGTTAAGCTAACGCATGCGCACATAAAAATGACAATGGACTATTCCACTACTGCAGGGAAGTTTTTGTGTTCTGTCAAAGGATTTCGGTGTCAGTATTGTTTTAAGTAATTTTGTAACAAAGGACAAATTACAACTGAAATCCTGAAATGATGCAATAATGGTCCCAGGATTACTGCAATAAACACTTGAACACATTGCTATAAATACTACGATGAGTCTTGTTGCGCGAGATGTCATTATTGTACATCGTAACCACTTTTACTTTTTTCTTCTTTTAACATTAAGTTTTTAATCAACATTAAAAAAAATTAAAAAAATCTCTGCAGTTACAACTGTTTCTGATAAAATATTAAAGGTTTGTGGAACATTTTATGATGGAATTTTCAAGATTTTTGTGGTTTTCGTATGCAATTAACCAATGTTTGTCTTTATAAAGCTATTCAAATATGCGACATAATTTGTATTGATTTAATGCTAAATGGTTCTGTGCAGCTATGCTATAAACCGATATGCAATAAAGTGGATTCGACTGTATTTGCGTGTTTCAGTTTTCTGTATCGCATGTTCGTGTTCCATCGATAACATGTCTTATCAGACATACATACATTGACGTCTCGGTGACAGCATGGTAACATGTCCAAGTGTGTGTGAAGTCACTGAAAAGAGTTTGCCAAATGAAATGTGTAATTTTGATTTTATTATCGGGGGACACAGTCGCGAAAATAATTCCTCGCGAAAATGTACAGTGGAAGCCTGATCACGAATTATTTTAGCCGCGAAAATATTTGTGTATACGGTACTAGATACACTGACGTGAAATGGACACACTGATGTGAGATAGATACACTGATGTGAGATAGATACACTGACGTGATATGGACACACTGGCGTGAGATGGATACACTTAATGTGAGATGAATACACTAACACGAGATGAACACACTGAGGTGAGATGGATACACTGAGGTGAGATGGACACACTAACATGAAATGGATACACTGAAGTGAAATTGACATGCTGACTTGAGTTAGACACACTGACGTGAGATGGATACACTACCATGAGACGGACATGCTGATGTGAGACGGACATGCTGATGTGAGACGGATACACTGTTGTGAAACAGACACGCTGACATGAGATGGATGGGCTGACATGGATGTGCAAATGTGAGATGGACACGCTGATGGTAGATAAACACTGTTATCGCCTTTCTCATATCAGATAGATGCTGTGTTTTAGTTAAGTGCTGCTGATGTGAAATCCGAAACTGTAATGAAATCTAAAATCAATAGATATTTTTACATTTTCTTGTTAATTTTTCATCAGTAGATCAGTTTTCATAAATAATCAGCTTTTTGATGGTTTCATCCTTTGGTACGTTTAGCTGACTACTTGTATCTTTGACATTTGGATCAATATAAATGTCCGTGTGTTTACTTGAGGTGTGATGGACTGCAGGATCAGTGACCGTCAGTGGATCCTTTGAGATATTTTCTGTTATGACTGGCATGTCAAAAGCTATGCATATAAAAATCCTTTGCTGCTAGTTTAAAGTAGTTTATGTGGTGGCAACAAGGTTTCTGATATGTTATTCTTAATTCTGCTTTCTAGTGCATCACAACTGGTGAATAAGAGATACTTTGCTGCTAATTTAAAGGAGTAGTTTTGTGGTAGCAGCATGGTTCCCAATAGGTACTATTTTGTTCCTAATCCTACCTTCACGTGTGTCATGACTTGGTCAATTAGTAGGTCACTTAGGCTAGATTAAAGAAAGAGTCTTCATATTGTGCAGGGGTGATGCTTGGATCTATCTTACTGATTAGGATAGATTTAAACTAAGAGCTTCCTATTGTAAATGATTTATAAAATGCCTAAGGTTAAATGTGTTTGTGCAGGGGTGATGCTCGGGTCTAGCTTACTGATTAGGATAGAGTTAAACTAAAGGCTTCCTATTGTAAATGGTTTATAAAATGTCCAAGGTTTTTGTTTTCACACTCTAGCCTGACATTTGCCATATGTTAGAAACCTAAGTAAGCTTTGTGGCCAAGTGAATAAGCTGCTTAAAGGCATATTGCCACATACCATTGGCTTACCGGCAATGCCCCCTCCCCTCCCTCCCCGGCTACGCCACTGCTTACCGGCCTCGGTGGCATCGTGGTTAGGCCATCGGTCAACAGGCTGGTAGGTACTGGGTTCGGATCTCAGTTGAAGTATGGGATTTTTTATCCAGATACAGACTCCAAACCCTGAGTGAGTCCTCCGCAAGGCTCAGTGGGTAGGTGTAAACCACTTGCACCGACCAGTTCTGGTTCAACAAAGGCCATGGTTTGTGCTAACTTGCCTGTGGGAAGCGCAAATAAAGATCCCTTGCTGCTAATTGGAAAGAGTAGCCCCTGAAGTGTGTTTCCTCTCAAAATCTGTGTGGTCCTTAACTATATGTTTTGATTCATTGAACGTTCATTTGATGTGTTGTCAGTTTAGGATCGATCCCCATCAGTGGACTCATTGGGCTATTCTCATTCCAGCAAGTGCTCCACAACTGGTGTAACAAAGGCTGTGATATGTCTGTGGGATAATGTATATAAAAGATCCCTGGCTGTTAATCGAAAAAAAGTAGCCCATGAAGTGGCAACAGCAGGTTTTTCTCTCTTAATATCTGAGTGGTACTTAACCATATGGCTGACTGTGTAAATAAATTATGTGTAGTGTGTTGTTAAATAAAACAGTCCCTTCCTTCCTTCATCACAATTAGCACACATATAGTTACATGTCACATACTTTAATTAAATATGATCAAAACATTATGCTCAGGTATATAGGACTTACTGGCTTGTTAATGACTCATTGACAGTAAAAAATATTGACTGGGTTAATAAATAGAAGATAATAAATGAGCTTTAGGGTGGGATAAATTAATTTGTAGTATTTATTACAGTTAGTTATTATTTTTGTAGTTTCAACTTTGACATATGACCTTTAAACTATGTGATTTCATTGTGTATGTTTGCTAAATTGTGATAACATCATATTTAATACTGCAGTCATCATCCAGTAATATTATACTTATACGGTACCAATGCATAATAATTTCTCAGTGATAAATTATAATTTGATTTTTACTTTCCTGGTTATGGGGTAATAAAACAAATGGATGACATGGATATTATAAAATATATATGTGTAT
>JAECMU010061635.1:0-12146 GCA_016106625.1 Dracogyra subfuscus
TCCTCATTTCAGATGAAGGAAGGAAGGACATTTTTTATTTAATGACACACTCAACACATTTTAGTTACGGTTACATGGCGTCGGACATATGATCTTTTATATGCACCATCCTACAGACGGGATAACACATACCATGGCCTTTAATATACCAGTCGTGGTGCACTGGCTGAAATGGCCAAATGGGCCCACCGACTGGGATTGATCCCAGACTGACTGTGCATCAAGTGAACACTTTACCACTAGGCTACATCCTACCCCTCAGATGATGGAATTGATGTAAATAGCACAGCTTCAACACGCTAATTTGTAAGAGTTTATCTTGACAGGACTTGCAAGCTATTTGTGAGTGTTAATGAGACGGGGAGAGACACCTTGTGAATGGCTCTACACCATCAACTATAAAAACACATTCTATCTAAGTTGGCTGTTTTTATATCTTTCGATCGACCGTTCAAAAATTGCGCCAAAATTCCTTCAAGTAAATTGCGCTTTCTATCTTTCGGAACTGCTCCTTCAAAATTCAATAGCTCCAAACACCCACCTCGCCTGTTACCAACCTTGGTTGGGCTGCTGGTGCTCCCTTGCCAGTGCAGGCGTCCCCTCTTCACCCCCCCCTCCACCCTATCTGTCTTGGACGAAAGGGCTTGCTCCGCAAGCTCTAGCGCCCACGACAGGCGTGTGCTACAACAGCTTGTTCTGAATGTACACGTAAAGCCTTATGACCTGACCTGACCTGACCTAAGTTGGCTGTAATTGCCAACTTGTATTGCTGAGGCAATCTTTGTAGGTGGGGGAGGAAAATGAAAATACCAAAAATGTTTGGTTTGCTCTTTAAACATGACTTCTTTACGGGCTTGAGTCAGGATAAGGGCTGTGTTTGAAATGTTATAGGGATTTGAAAAAGGGGGTGCAAAATGTCAGTGCCCTGAATTTTATAAAGGATATATATGTACACGCACCCATGTAGCCAGTGGATTTGCCTATTCTGTAGCTTAATGGTTGACAATCGGTCTTATAAAGCTTGTGGGTACTAGTGGAAAGGTACATGTATAAGGCCACTACTGACATCTC
This sequence comes from Dracogyra subfuscus, assembly GCA_016106625.1. Taxonomy (NCBI): domain Eukaryota; kingdom Metazoa; phylum Mollusca; class Gastropoda; order Neomphalida; family Peltospiridae; genus Dracogyra; species Dracogyra subfuscus. The sequence continues at coordinate 1,072 of JAECMU010061635.1, forward strand.
TCACACTAATTACTGATACCTAACCATTAACACTAACCCAAAAGGCTCTGGTGTGGTGCTTATACATTTTTAGAGAGTAGACTCGAGACTGTCATAGTATTGAGTTTGAGACACTCATTTTTTGACACACCATGCAAATTGTATGCATGTGATGTCATTAGAGATTGAATCTGGACACTAAAATGTTTACGAGTATGGGCCCTGGTGTGTGTCAAGACTAGCATGTTTGAACCTAAATATGACAGTCCAGTTAAAAGGAAATGGAAATAAACATAACTTACCTGTACCATAATTGTTTGATAATGAGATGATAGGTCAGCCTTATTTTAGAGTGTATTTTTGTTTTGTATATAATTGTATGGATTAGATAAAAAGAAAAAGAAACTTATGGCATACAGAAAAAGAAGACTTAATTGTCAGTAATGAAATGGAAACCACGTTCATTTGGTTGGTATTAAAGTTTGTTTTTGTTTAATGACATCACTAGAGCACATTGATTTATTAATTATTGGCTATTGGATGTCACACATTTTGACAGTCTTAGTGAAAACCCACTACATTTTCCCATTAGTAGGAATGGATCGTTTATATATACTTCGCCACACAGGTATTTTATTACCTGTTGCCATGGCTTCACAGAGGTTTCTTTCTTGTTTAGTTTGTGCACACTGCAGCACCAACTGATGCTGCATGTTAGGTTAAACGTTCAGATCTGTTAAAGAAATCAGCCAGTTCTCCAGATAGGAGGTTTCATTAGTCTTCATTTGAGACTCTGATAATCATCACCATTTTACAAGCCAAATAGTTAGGTAGTGGTGGGTTTTTTCCCTCATTTCAACCACGTCTCCATGACTGGTAAGGCCATGGAATGTAGGGACTGATTCAGGAGGTGTTGTGGGTGCTCATACCATCTCCAAAGTGCCCTGAAAATCCAGTATTTAAAGGATGAATATAATATATATATATATAATAATCTAATTAATTTGGTGGGTGGGGATGGGGCGGTTGTATGGTTTATGTGGTGGGTACGATGAATCATAGTCATTTCGTACCCAAGTCATATTGTACCATCCATTTCGTACCATGCTGCCAGGTCATTTCGTAACCTAGTTATTTCATACCCTGGTCATTTCGTACCATTGCGAAACATCAGTTCGTACCCTAGTCATTTCGTACCATCGTTCAAACTAACACATTAAACAAACATAGCCCTTAAAGCAGGTAAGATGAACACATTTCAGGTCCAAGATAATCTGTATAATTTTGAATACAATTTTCATCAAACAACAGAAAACAACTTAGAGACAGATTACTTGCAAACTTGTATGGAAAAACATGTCTACGAAGGGAAATAGTGTTTCTACTGTAAGAAGTCAGCAATAATCCAATTGACCAAAGTGCGCTTTTTATATTCACAATTAATAAATATGCTAATAATAATAAATAAATATGAACACATATTTTAGCTAACAGTTGAAATGTCCGAATATTACTTATTTGCATCTTATTTGTTTAAGAAATAAACAATAACAACCATTAAAACAATAACTATCCTGTTGAATGCCAAATTATCCAATTGCTAATGTTTGTACAAAGTGGCGATAACTTTTATTCTTTTGCTGATAAAATATCATTTAAATTAAGAAACAAAATTGTAATTTAATGTCATTTGGTAAAAGACACTATCAGGATGATTGTTATGCCATGGTACGATATGACTTTCAGTTATGGTACGAAATGACCAAGGTACGAAATGACTAGGGTACGAAATGACTTATTGCAATAGTACGAAATGACCAGGGTACAAAATGACCAGGGTACGAAACGACCAAATTAGGTACCAAATGACTATGGTACGAAATGACCATGGTACGAAGTGACTAGCAACCAGTAAGATATATTGGTAGGCAGGAGATATCTGGTGAGGTTGCCACATACATGAACATATACAAGGTGTTCAGTATCTTTGAAAGCATGGAGCTATTTGAGAAAAGTAGGCAACTATTTCTACTGAATAAACTGAGGTGTGTTAATTGTTAAGTATAAAAATCAGACGATGTTTGAGACCACCACAAATCACTGCCTACTAAAGAAAGAACACTGTGTTGTGTGTATGTATATATACTGAACAAAAAAAGAAACTTCTGATTTGTACATATAGTATTTGTTGTGTTAAAGAATTCATTGTGTACCGGTAATGAAATTATATAGGTAGTATTAGCCTTGAGCTGTGTTATCAGGATTCATGAATTTATCAATTATTTGTCACTGTTAATCGTCAACAACGTGAAATTCAGTTTGCACGTGCATGCTTGGTTCGACATGTCCCGTGTAGTATTTGGTCAATTTGTTTTACTTGTCTACTGACATTGTTGTCAAGTGAACGAAAACGCTTCAAAATATGTAAAACAAATAACATTTTCTATATTGTAGCATTTTTAGTATGCCAAGAATACCCAATAATTTACGCGAACAGGCGATTGGCATGCTTGATGCTGGCATGTCGACAGAAGATATTGCAAGGCATGTTGGGAGTTCTAGTCGAGTGATACGAAATCTTTGCGTAAGATTTCGAACGACAGGAAGCACCAAAGACTTGCCACATTGTGGACGTCTGAGTGTTACAACATGTGGTGAAGACCGCTATATCATGAACATGCATTTGCACAATCAATTCCAAACTGCCACTGCTACTGCTGCTAACACACCCGGGCTTCATAATAACCGAATCAGTGGGCAAACTGTTCGTAATCGTCTGTGGGAGAACAGTTTATATCCACGATGTCCTTATGTCAGATGCAACTTAAGTGCACAGGGTAGCTATGCACTTATGGTAATCTTAGGGATAAGATCACTTCGTGGGACGGGGCCCTGGGCTTCATAATAACCGAATCGGTGGGCAAACTGTACATAATCGTCTGCGGGAGAACAGTTTACATGCATGGCGTCCTTACGTCGGATGCGTTTTAACTCAACATCATCGTCTAAATCATCTTAATTGGACACGTGTACACACTCGTTGGCTACGGCGGCACTGGAATACCGTTCTTTTTTCGGATGAATCTAGATTTTCTTTATAACGTGGTGATGGCAGGGTGCACATCTACCATAGGAGAAATGAATGCTGTGCTGACTGTTGTGTTCTTGAACAAGATCGCTTCGGGGTTGAGGGCAGCCATTATCTATGGTTATTGTTCACCACTAGTCGTCACTGATGGCAATCTAAATGTTCAACATTACCGCGATGACATTCTCGCTCATCACATCATTCCTCTGTTCCATAACAATGTCAACATCTCGATTCTTCAGCATGATAATGCCACCTCTCATACAGCTAGAGACACTGTAAATTTTCTAAGGACAAATACCATTGATTTCATTGATGACTAGCCTGCTAAAAGTCGTGATCTTAACCCCATCGAGCATATCTGGGATAGTCTGGACAGACAATTGAGGCATTGTCCCAACCCACCTGCTAACATCAACATCAAGCGTTCATTCGGGAATGGAACAATATTCCACAGGCAGAAATCAACACTTAGTCAATTCTATGCAACCTGCGATGCAATACCGTTATTAAATGGGTGTTGTTGATTTTTTTAACACCTACCACACTTGGTCAAAATTCCTCCCAGTTTCTGTTAACCTATGGCCATGATTTTTGCACCAAACGATGCATCATGAAACACTCTTTAAACGCATATATAACTATTATTCCTCAGGTTTGTTTTCATCAAGTTATGTTTAAGCAAAGTTAGCGGAAGTTTCTTACTTTGTTCAGTATATATTGCTTACTTTGGAATATAGGAGCTCTTTTTTAAACACTGCACATGTTTTACTTTACAATGTGCTGAGGTGATATTAACAAAATATTCCTTTCCTTAATTTAAATGTTTTATATCTAATTCTATCGTGCTGGATATTAACTCGATTAGCTCTTTTATTTTTCATACTTACATGTGTGTATCTTTGTACTCGGACAATTTTGCAATGGCAGTCAAGCTTTTGTAAACTATCTTAAATATGATGGCATTTCATTAAAATAAAAGCTCAGTAAACAGTAATATAATATTTGGACTATAGTAATGCTAAAATATAAATAATAACTAAAACATTATTAAGATATTAGAAAAGTAAATACATAGTCATCTAAAAAACCCAACATCAATGCACATAAGATTTAACAATTTGTCTGATTGTATTCATGCACAAGCTTGATTCTAAAATGTATCTGTGTTTAAATCAAATACACTCGGCTTCATATTTAACTTGTCTGTCAGTCCGCTTCACTTTGAAATATAAATACCGTCCAGCTATGAACTGTAGCTGTTTTCATTTCTGTTTGTTCTAAATTATACTGAATGGCAACATTCAGAAAAACTTGTCCGTTTATGGTTTCTACATTTTTGGAACGGCTTAGTTCTCTCTTAGTTTTATGACGTCTTTTAAATGCCATCGCAAATCAATTTACCATTAGCTTTTGTGGCAGCATTGCTGGTTGCCGCTGCAAATTTCTAGGTGTGCATATCAAAAGCTGTGATATGCGCTATCTTGTCTGAGAAATTACACAATGTTTATAACTGACAATAACAGTTGTCATGTGGTGCATCATGTTTGTTCTCTTAATATTATAGTCATGTGTTCCAGTTTCTATATGTTTGACACATAATATCTGCATTTATCCTATAACTTACCCATGATATTCATGTCATAAACCCATGTGATAATTTTAGTGTATTAACCATGTTAATAATGGTATGCAAATTTGCAAGGTCTCTAGGTAATTTGTTGCTTACATCGGTCATTTGCTTACAAGCCAGCAAGACCTGTGTACCTGAGCATAATGTTTTCAAAGATTTAGTTAAAATGTGTGACGTCAAACTAAGGTGTGCTAATTGTGATGACATTATATTGCCGATGGCGGTGACTCTAGTACTGTGATTTATTAAAATGTTATTTTAGAAGTGTTATCGGATAAATCGAATTCGAAACTCATGTTTTTTAATATGTAAAATATCAACCTCGTCTAGTTAATAAGTATTTGTCTCAGCAGAGTCTTGACAAATACCAATTAACATAGACTCTGTTGATATTTTCCAATATTAAAAAATACTTGTGACAAATCCTCTATTTATCTGCTTTGTGCTTAGATGTTGGAAAATAAACATTCCTTTTTTTTCCCCATCTTTACATGATGATTTTAACTATCCACTGAGCTTATCCAGTCTTGGGAGTGGAAGTCCTACAAAGTTAGAAGAATGTATTGGAAGTGACCGTCTTTTTATAAACAATAGGTGCCAGACTGATTGATAGGAACATCGTAACCTTGTCAGGACACATTCTTTCGACTCTTTCTTGTGTAGAAATATGATTTTTGACATGAAATCTTTTTGTTGTTATTTTACAGTGAAGCTGGTGTGGACGAAGATGGACATACAAGGTCCACCCCCTCCATCCCGTCTGGACTTTGCGATGTGCGCAGTCACTCTAAACCGTGACAAACGTTCCACTGGAGACACCACTGACATTGCCAGCACAAGTCAGCACGCCAAAGAGGTTCTGGAGCAGGAACTGAAGCCAGGCAGTGCAAGCTCACGAGACAGTCACCAGGAATCCAGCAGAGGTAGGATTTTACTTTATTTTTTACGGAGTGGGATGTAAGTGAGTTCTTGTAACCTTGTGAATCCTTGTAGTGTGCATCTCGTAGGACAGTCTCCAGGAGTTGTAGATGTAGATTGTGGGTTTAAATTCCTGCATCACAGTTCATGCTAATCAAGGTTCTTACGCATTTTGGAAATCTTGGAATGTCTTTTAATTTTTTAATTTTTAAATCTAAGCCTGGAATGTCCTGGAAAAAATATAACATTTTATTGCGTCCTAAAAATGAAGGCCCAAACGTTTGGTGGTTAATTTTTGGGGGGCATCTTTACTTTGTTGTCCTCATAACCTGTCTAACTTCGGACAACAATTTGTTATAAAAAATACTCATTGATTGAACATTTTATGTCCTGAATTGTTTTTTAAATGTCCTGGAAAAGTCCTGAAAATGTCCTTGAATTTTGTGTTTAAGTGTAAGAACCCAGCCAGTAAGTTTCAAAATAATTCTCATAATATATAAATATGAGCTTTTAGGACATGCAGACCTTTGTAGAGGTAAAATTTCAGTTCTTATAAGATAATGGTAGGATGTCATAGAATTAGGATTTCAGCTACTAGTATGTTGTAAGGTTATAGGACTTTATTACCCATACAGCCACTGATTGGCTGGCTTAAAAAAATGACAATGGTTGGTTGGTTGCTTTCCATGGCCAGAACTCAATTTCATTTATATAATATTTCCATTCATGAGTCAGATTGACTCATTTGTTTTGAAAAACATGAAATGGTATATTTTAATAAGCAGCGGCTTTAGTAGTATATAAAAGAGGAATTTTTACATTAAAAATCTGTTAAAATTGACAATGAGTAACAAAGAGAATAACTTCGCTATGAGGAGTTTAGAATTATCTGTCCCTTATGAATGAATGTTGTAAAACCCTCGCCAAAGGCTGGGGTTTATAACATTCACTCACTCAGGATTGAGAATTCAGAATTCCTCGTAGCTCGTTAGTTATTCTGTAAGTAACATGAGTTAATCAAAATGTATGTATTTCTGATATGGTTGCTAGGTTACCACAATTCAAGTTAGTCAAAATAAGAAACAGTGATTACAAAACATTTTACTTTTTTTTTTTAAATAATTATAATAATAACTAAATGCTAGGCCTACTTACTGTACATGTATAATGAATAATTTATTGTCCCAATTTTCTCCCTCTTTAAGATACAGTAAATATTAAAAAAGTGTATGTTTATATCATTGCAGAATCCTCAAGCATTGAAGATTTCTCATCTGACGTGGTTCTGGACCAAAACCAGTCTTCTGTTGTGAATGCTTCAGGGTCAGATAACTCTGTCTCAGAGGATGAGCCGGCTGCTTCTATGAATCAGCAGAAGACATTGCAAATCTGTCTCATTCATGGGGGGATGGACACACAGGGGGAGATTTTTGATGACACTCTTGTGCTGCTGCTAGAACAAACAATATAGCATGTGTGTTTCAAAAGTCTGAATGTTTTTTCAAATTCAGATTTGTTAGAGATTGTGTTCAAATTAGACATTGCCTGCCATCATGAGTCATCCATTTAGTATATATGTTACATTATATCAGTCATGTAGGTGATAACTCTTGTAAGTGAATTTTCTTTATGAATATCTGTTACTTTTGTTTGGGAGTTTGATTGGGTCTCTGGAAGTGTTGTGTTGCAGCCTTGTGATGAAGATTCCACTAGATGAATGAGTAACTGGCCAGAAGATAGCTTTCAAGTTTGCAAGTAATATTAAGACTTTGTACAAATATAGAATATCTTTAAAAATCCATGTCAAAATGTGGTACAGATAGTGTGTGTCATGGGTCATAAATCTGTATCATTCAATAGCCAATGTGTATTTTTGTGCTGGATCTCATAACCATTATGTTTTTGTGTGTGCACTCACAGAAAAACTCATGCCTTTGAGAGATTTGTGTGTGTTTTTGTTTTTGTTTTTTTGTGGGGTTTTTGTGAATATCAATGTGTTTTAGTGATGTTAAACAAAACAGATCTTAACTTCTGTATTAAAAAATTAAAATAATTTTTTCAGTGATCCAAAGGTGTATGCAGAGAATTGTCCAAGAATGTAAAATATGCATACTAAAATTACTCCACTAAGACTGGCTTCAAATTCTTGCCACCATTCAATTTCTGTATTTTTTGTTGTTGTTGGTTTTTTGTTAACCTACTCTTCTAGGTATATTGTTCAAATCCAGCTGATCACAGTGTTTTAATTATCATTATAAAACCACAGTATTTGGATTATAATAGAATGTAGATTACTTTGTGTATATGTGATATTTTGGGTGGGTGTAATTGAATATGAAAACTTTGTAAGCAATCAAATATACAGTTGTCAGAAGAAAGTTGAATATACATTAAGTATTTTATCATATTCAAGTAGTGTTTGTATGTTTTTTGTTTGATATTTTTGTTCCACAAAGGATATGCTGTAATTAAAACAAATTAAATGCCTTTTGTGTTGATTTTGCTGAAATTATTCATAAAGTTGTGTGTTATCATCCATTTTATACTGGTATAGAATATTTTATATTTACAACTTGATTAAAACGTTTAACATGTTACTTTTTGTGTTTTTATTGTATCCTTTAATCTTCAGGCTGTAATCCTACATACATTGTATTTATTTACATACTTATTTAATCTTATAGTAGTAATAAAGCTGTTGTGACATATTAAAATATATTTTTAAAGATGATTAATAAATAGAGAATGCTACATGAGTGGCCACTATATAGCATTTATTTTACAAGTTTCAAAACCTATCTAACTGCGAAAGTGAGTTGAATACAGTTTAAACAAATTTAAATGTTCTCTGTTAACACTTTTCCATTATGCTTATTTCACTGGATTGTATTGCTGTCATCATCAGTTACATGGTTTTTTACTTGTTTATTATTAAGCATGAGTAATGTAATACAATTTTCACAAAGTTAAAGGCTACATCAATATATTTGTTTCTTTCTGCAAAGTATTACTAGGTACTGTTTATGTATGATAAATTTCTTATAGTACGAGGTACAGTAAACAAATATATGTACTCTATATTTTAGCCACAAGACCTTTTTCAGATCTTACAAAACCATATTATATTCGTCTTTCTAATGCATGCAAATTTAAAAGGGAATCAAGAATATTACTGTTTACTTTTTGCTTTGTGAACGGATTCCTGATGGATAAAAAGTTTTGAGCCTAACTATGATGGAGAGCTGCTAGAGCAATGAAACTTGGTAGGCATATAATTCAGCTCTTCTGATGACTAACTAGCTAAAAAAATAATTCACGTTCACAACATCTTTGGTGACTGCAGCAGGACTTTGAGGTTCAGAGGTATCAACTTTTCATGAAAATGGAGAAAACAGTACCGGGTCATCATCAAGTGTCAGAATTTGAACGGGTTAACTCCCACACAAATCCATGCCGATATGGTCAGTACATTACAAGATAGTGCTCCCTCATTTGCCACTGTGAAAAGTTGGGCAGCCGAATTCAAGAGGAAGAGAAAAAGTGTTGATGAACCAAAGTCTGGCAGGCCTTCAACTGCCACCACACAGGAAAACTTGGAATGTCAAAGGTTTCTGCTTGATGGGTATTCCTCCTTTTGAACCCTGATAAAAAGTGCACCAGACTATGGAAAACTTTGCACCTTTTGAAGTAGATCCAGCTGATTTCATTCAAAGTTATTTGCCTGAGCATGAGTGTTAGGTCCATCACTTTGAACCAGAGACCAAGAAACCGTCCATGCAGTGGAAATGCCCGGTGTCACCTCCAACAAAGAAGGCAAAGGTCGTTTCATCTGCTGGAAAAGTTAGGGCCTCAGTTTTTTGTGTTTGTAGACTATCTTCCAAAGACCATCAATGGGAAGTACTGTGCCAACTTGATTAGGCAGCTGAGTGAAGCTATCAAGAAGAAACCACTAGGGAAGTTGACAAAAGGTGTCTTGTTCCACCAGGATAACACCCCTTCTCAAAGTCTGTTATTGCAATGGGTACTGTCCATAACTGGCTTTGACCTCATTCAGCATCCACCATACTCTGATCTAGCACTCTCAGACTTCCATCTGTTCCTGAACAGGAAGAAGCACTTAGCTGCCAAGCATTTTTATGCTGATGATAATATCAAAACCACCATTCAAGACTTTGTGTGTAAGGAGCAAGAGGAAACCTTTTACAAAACAGGGATCCTGGCACTGCAGCACCGCTGGCAGAAATATGTGGACCATCAAGGGGACTACATTGAAAAATAATTAGTAAAGAAACTCATTCCAAAAGTGCAGTATAGTTAGGCTCAAAATGTTTCATCCAACCCTTATAAATATACAGGTGCCAAAGTTGTAAAATTCAGAAATTATTGTTACTTGGACAGTTGACAGGTTAGGTAAAGTTGCATGTATGTGACCCTAACCTCCAGATCAATGTTTCACCTCAAATGAGTCTATAATTTCTAAATAATATCCAACCTCTAAATCAGTCTCCAACCTCTAAATCAATAACAAGAACCAATAATTATTAATTTCAAAATGGTAACTTCATTATTGTTGCTTTTTATTTGCAGTCAAGTCAACTAATCTCAGTAAATAACATCATTGTTGATAAATGTTATTCAAACGATGAAAAATACAATAAAGTACACAACAGAGAACCATTAAAATTACATATAAAACATATTTAAAAAATATATATAAAAAATAATTCTTTACTACAGATTGGATACATTTGATGGGGGTGAGCAAATTTCAGACAATACATGAAAAAAAGAGGCATTTGTACTAGTTTTAGTTCAGTTAAAGCCCTAAGGTTATTGGTATTATTGTGTACACCTTGCAGTAACCAAATGTATGTAACTGTTTATCTTGGGTCAGTTTTGTGTATCATGGTTGTTGGCAAATCCACAATATTAGCTAGTTAACTTGCTCCCTTGATGTGTGGTCTGTTTGGGATCGATCCCTGTCAGTGGGCCTATTGGGCTATTTCTCATTCCAGCCAGTGCACCACGACTGGTACATCAAAGGCCGTGGTATGTGCTATCCTGTCTATGGGATGGTGCATATAAAAGATCCCTTGCTGCGAATCGAAAAAGAGTAGCCCATGAAGTGGCGACAGTGGGTTTCCTCCCTCAATTTCTGTGTGGTCTTTACCATATGTCCAACACCATATAACTGTAAATAAAATGTGTTGAGTGCATCGTTAAATAAAAAAAAAAATCTTCCTTTGCTCAAATCCCCATATTTAATAGTAAAGCATATTGGGGTAAGTTAACCGATCATTTGGGTGAGAGTTATACATAATAGGGCATTTTGATAACTTTGAGGAACATGTTGACTGTACAGATTGCACAGGCAAGATGACACATTCCACAGCCTTTAATATACCAGTTGTGGATACTAGTTGGAATTGGGGTGGGGAGGGGGGGGGGGGCAATCAA
>JAECMU010061642.1:0-14716 GCA_016106625.1 Dracogyra subfuscus
AACAAATTTATCTTGCCAACATGTTAATTAATTAACCAATACACTATAATAAAATAACTCCAAACTATAGCATTACTTACGAAAAACCGTCCATTCACGTGGACGCAAAAGAAAGCACTTGACAGCGAGAAAATTATAGTTCCATCAACAATAACAGTTATTAACTTTAAATATGTTCAGAACTTACAAACGCTATCAGAAACAACAATAACAACAAACACCAGCAATAATGAAGTTTAAAACAGCATAACAGTTAATCAAAGTTACGAAACAAATCATCTACGACAGGCAGGGTATATGAGAAAACAATAGTAATTTATACCCCGCCTGGAATTCTCTTATGCGGGGTATAAGGGGTTTGTCTTAGTGTAACCAGCCAATGGGATTCGAGTATTTTACATGAAGGCGGGATAAATATATATTATCCTTGAGCCGGGCTGGGGTAAGGGGGGTTGACCCCCATTCACCCACCCAGCACAAACAGCTGTAAACTTTGACAAACAGCTTTTAGAAAAATATTTATTAGGACCTCTTTAAAAAAGAAAACAATTCGATATTTCTATTATAGCTATTTTTAATCATGGGTTTGCCCTCAAATGTAATATGTCTTGTCATCTAATAATGATCAGTTTGGTTTATGAAACTTTGAAACTTTAAACAAAGACAAGATGCTTATAAACTGATTAATCCTGCAACTTCTTGAAAGTGAATCAAAACATTTAAAATATAAAGTTAGTATCCCTAACAAGCATTCTGAGAGTACTGCTTAAACAATGCATGTCCACTACTGGGCACAACAAATTTTCACATCTCCTACGTTCAAGGGACATAACTCTGTCAAACATGGGCAAATATCCCATAAGTCAAACTTGATCTTTAAAGGCACACAATCACTGATTTAGTGGGCCTTATTTCTCTAAATATGGATTATAGATTGAAATTACATTCATTTGGAATACCAAAACCTAGTTACTGTATGATCCAAAACACTTTAATTGAACTACGATCAAGGGAATTCCAGAACACGCTTAATTAATTTTTTTTAGAACTTTTCATGTTTATTTACAAAATTATGACAAAATAAGACTCGTAGTGATGAGGCTATATATACGACATCCGTATAATATATTTTAGATTTTTATATAAATGAACCCCGTGTGCACTATAAAGACTTGGCAAATGGGGGCCGGCTATATGCATGGCAAATAATATAAAAAATATTATTAATTTCATAACGAAAATAATTGTGAATACGCTGAAATAAAATAATAAACATTCAGAACATGAATTCACCATTTATTATTATTATTAATATTATTAAATTAAGTGGTCGCTCGGTTTAATGTATAGCGTAAAAACAATAACAACTATTTGGAGAGCAGAGTTGTGACGTTTTATTTTGAGTCACGTGACGGGCATTCCCCGAATAACCAAACTGCCAAAACAATTTACCAAGCTCGTGTAATGAGAACGCATGACTTTCCTATGCGACGTATGAGATGTGACTATATATACGAAGGCCGTGCATAGAACCTCCGCTAACAAGGGCTGGCTATATTCACAGCAAACATGTAGACTTATAGACAGTAAATAAGTATTTGATTAATCCATATTACTGAACTATCAGGAACAAGAGGAATACATACTAAGTACTTAAAGCATTTTCTGGACAGGATTTAGCGGACCCTTTTGTGTACATTTTCCATAGACATGAATAGCGTAATATTGCCCGTACAGAACTATCAAAATAAATAATAATAATAATAAGATAATATTAATAATAATACACAATTATTATTATTAGCCAACTATACTTTTTGGGGTGGGAGAGTTTTGGCTGTACTATTGCAAGATTAATATGCATGCTCACACACACAAACAAAAGGATGAACTTGTCCCTGCACGTAGAACTGGATTCAGCTGGGTTAAGTAATAATTCATTCTAATTAAAATTAGCTCCACTATTACGTATGAATCTAACAGCAGCCCGTTGGAGCCCATGTCCAGCTGACCTTTCATTCGACCAATCAAAACCAACCTTTGGATGACAAAACATGCGACAGTACACTGTTGTTTTTTTGTACGCTATTCATTAAACCGAACGACCACTTCGCGAACCAGACAAAATAATTTGATAATAATAATAATAATAATAATAATAATAATAATAATAAATAATAATAATAATAGTAATATTAATACTAAATGGTAAATTCATGTTCTGAACGTTTATTATTTTATTTCAGCGTATTCGCAATTATTTTCATTATGAAATTAATAATTTAAAAAAAAAATCATTATTTGCCATGTGTATTGCCGGCCTCCGTTTGCCAAGTCTCTATACACGGTGATTGTTTACATAAACTTCAAAAATACATTATACGGTTGTCGTATATATATAGCCCAATTACTACGAATCTATTTTGCCGTAATGTTTTTACTTATAAACATGAAGAATTCTAACTTTTAAAAAATAAGTGTGTTATGGAATTCCCACAATCATAGTACAAATAATTTTTTTTGGATCACACAGCAACTAGGTTTGGTATTCCAAATGTATGTAATTTCCATTTATAATCCATATTTAGAGAAATAAGGCCCACTAAATCTGTGATTGTGTGCCTTTAAAGTTCAACAAAGGGAGAAATACATACGCGTTGTCAACAGTCTTGTTGATAATGTTGATGGTGTAATAGCGAATATCTTTGAAATATTCATGATGAAGAGCAGTACAGATACTTTCTCGCCAAGTCAGGTACAAGACGGAACTCACATACAGAATGGTGCTCGCAATCTACATTAAAAAGTAGAAATATGAAAAATAATAACATACACAGGACAGTAAAAATTATCTATAATTATTGTTTTGTCTTCTTTTTGTGTGTGAATTTATCAATGTATAACAGTCACAAATTGTATAAAATCAAATAGCTAGTACTATATTTGTAAGTGTTATACATACAAAAATTCACAACAAAACGACAAACAATTCTTATACTTACAAACAAATTCAATATGTAACAATGTTTTACATAGTATATTTTACAAAGTGTCACCAGCACCAAAGGCAAATTATTGTAGTAACACCTACCGATTCACATCCCAAGATATAATACAATGTGTTTCTGTCTAGAATTGTTCAAGCTACAAGAACAGATATGACCAGACATCCAATCTGTTCAGAAATTCTTCTTATTTATTTTTTATTACAGTATGATATTCTTTCTTTAAATATAATATTTGTTTATAAGAGTGAAACTCCTTTAAACCGGACATGCTTGTGACCAAGTAAAATGTACAGTTTTAAGAGGTATCCAGTTTTGAGAGGTTCTTTTCTGCACATTATTTAAAAAGGGACTATGCAAAATGTCCGGGTTTTGACAGAATTCCGGTTTACAGGTGGTCCTGTTTTGAGGAAATTCTGGTTTACAGAGTCTGGGTTTTGAGGGAATTCTGGTTTACAGGTGGTCCGGTTTTGAGGGAATTCTGGTTTACAGAGTCTGGGTTTTGAGGGAATTCTGGCTTACAGAGGGGTCCAAGTTTTGAGGAAATTCCGGTTTACAGAGGGTCCGGTTTTGAGAGGTTTCACTGTATTATATTTTAAAAGTTAAATTTTTTTTTTTAGAAAATTGTAAATTTAGAGTGATATATTAACTATTCAGTCAAAATAATAATAATATTGGTTATTGATTTTTTGTGTTTTTCTGGAATGCTAAGACGACTCTTTTGAAGAGAAACACAAAGAGATACCAGTGGCTACTGCTATCCATTCTTGCAAACTTTTAAGTATAGACTGAACATGAGTACAGTAATAAAATAGATGCAAATAAGTTTCAACTGACTTATTGCAGAAGCTACAGTTTGGATTAATTACCTGTTTAATATCAAATAAAAATTAAATTTGTTGGAAAAATTCTTTGTGTTGCTCTATACTGAAGAAACTTTAACCTAGTGTCCTTTGTAATGTTACAAACAAGACTGTTAATTTTGTTTCCCACCAGTTAAATTCCTCTTCCAAATCATGTTCCTATTTACTAGTATACTTTGGTGACAAAAACTACTTTCTGATGCAATTTTTGTTCTTCACAATAATATAGACATGTTTTGGCCAAAAGAGGAAGTTTTCTGAAAGGGGTTTAAAAGAGGAAAATGGCCATCTGTCAAGTAAAGTAGCTTTTAACCCTTCAACATTGTGAATGGAGCAAGAAACCCATTAAGCTCACAAAAGGTATCATAACTCAATAGGTTACCATCTAGATGAAAAATATAGTGTACATTTGTAAATCCTCTTGAATTCCAATTAGCATAATATATAGTTTTAATATTAATTTTTATCAATTAATTTGACCAAAGTGGTTCAGAGGCAACATCCTACTCTTTGAGTGTCACTATGTTCTTAAAAAATGCAATAGTGATAAACATCTCATCTCTTTCCAAAAATTATTTGAAATCTTCTCACTGCACTGCCTTTGATAGTCATCACCACTATCTATCAGTAATTAATACATTTCTCGAAGGTAACCGACAGTGAAACAAATGAGACCACAATGATTCAGGGCTAGTTATTCATCATCTTATCCAGGTTAATTTCAGAGAATTTATAAAACAATTCTAGATTTATCATCATCAAGCCACCGCAATCAGTTAGTTGCGGTAAAGTCTTTCTGACAATACGGTCTATGGAGTTCTTTCAAAGATAAGAGTAAAATAATTGATTAATAATTTTTAATTTATTTATGTCTTGATTAAGAATGCCAAGAATAAGATGAAGAAGTTTTGACAAAGCTAATGGTTTTACAACTACAATTCTTCCTAACATGGTAATCTGTCATTTGGACCAGAAGTTGAGTAATTTGTAATTTCATTAATTTTTCTGTATAATTTAAATCTACAATTTGGTAAACATTAATGTTTACTCCAAGGAATGTAAATATGTTACCAATGTTTTTTTGAAAGATTCTTCTGTTAAATACTTGTGGGATGTCACTTGACTTTTCTAAATCAATATTCATAAAAGAAATGTGAAAACCCTAGTCTTGACTAATAGCTTTTGGGTTTGATTTCATTTTGTTTGCCACGTGATCTTGATAATTTACCAAGTGTTCTTAATGCATGTTTTTTGTTCAGAGGGTTGGTAAAATAGTTGGATGTAAACTGAGCCCATGAAGTGGGTGAAAATGCTAGGGTGTGTGTGTATATGTGTATGTGCATGTCAGACATTGAAATAAGCATTATGTCTGGTAACTCATTTACAAGTTACAACAAATTATAGCCTGGTAACCTATGGGTCACCACAACTATATGAAAGTTAAAATTTAATTCCTGTTACTACTACTTTTAATGTGAACATTCTGAAATTGTATCGGTACCTGTTAACTTCGGTACGAGAAATGAAATTTGGAAGAAAATGAAAACGCAGACTGACAAAATTGCTTTGCAATTGCACAAGTGTGCACAAATATTGGTGCAATTTTGTATGAAAAAATGAAACACGGAAGTAAATTAATCTAGTGAACACTGCTTAAATGTTGAATGACTATAATTGCTTGCAATTGCATAAGTATATGCTAACATTGATGCAATTCCTTGCGAGAAAATGAAACGCTGAAGTCCGGAATGCATTGCCTGGTTTACGTTCTCAATGCAGAACTTTTTTTTCACTTGCTGCTGACTAGTAAATGATAAAACTTACTAGCCAAGTTTGTTCATCCACTCGCCAGTTTTATACAGTAACAATAAAATAAATGCAACATTCGTTTGAGTATGTTTTATTATTATTATTATTAAACAAGTCTAAAAATAAATGCGTTTATAACGATTCTATGCGATTTATACAGGAAGTACCAGTAAACGTTTTGTTTCGAGATTAGACGCGATTCAGTTATGTTGACATTGGAGGAATGCGTAGTATAATATTATGGACTTAAAGATTTCGTAGGCGTGTTCAGCCTCATTATATCTTCTAAGCCTAATATTTTGTACTCGCCAGTTGGCTATTACTTCTTAACAACCCGTCGCCAGTAAACAAAAGTTATTTGCAAATGCGAGTGTTTTACTCGCCGTGTTGAGCCCTGCATTCAGAAAAAAATTACAGTTCACTGAAAAAAAATTCAAGAACGAAACACTGTTCTCAACTTTTCTTACATGTGGTAACCTCCCAGTAACCTGAACGACCGTTCTCGACTTATTTCGATGCCTGTATGTGTGTGTGCAAGAGTACATGCTTGTGTGTATGTATGTGGGGTGTGTGTGTTCAAGTTCATGCTATTATAAAGATATTGTTAAAAACTCTAATTAATATATTGTTCTATAGGCTGGCAAACTAGTAGAAATTCTGGCAGGCTAGTAACTTTTAGTTGGTTCTGGTCTGACAGGCTAAACAAAATATTTTCCATTTTTGCACACCTGACTGACTAACAAATCATGATAAAAATGCATGTTAAAACTACAACTATTTAATTACATGTACTTCTAAAAAGAATATAGTGAAGTTGTACAGACACAAAAATTAGCAACATCACTGGCAACTAATAGTAATATATCCATTTGGGTTTATTACAAATTGTAAAAAGATGGGTAAAGCTATAAATATGCAGTTAGTAATAATATTAAAGTAAAATATCCCTGATCCTGAAGATAATTTGCTGGCGGGGTGGGGGAGAGACTAATGGGGACAAATTCACTAGGACCAACTTGTCAACAACAACAAAATTAACACTAAAAATGAAAACAACGTCCATTTGGGATATTTTAAGGGGAGATGGGTCCTATTTTGGCACCTTGTTTGGATTCCTTTGGATGCCAAAAGCTGTTTCAGGCGGCGATTTGCCACCGGAGACCGGGTACTTTTGAGGGCTCTGGGCTAGTAAATAACTACCATTGTCATGCCTGACGGCTAGTGAATTTTTGTTTTCAAATGTTGCAGTTAAGTCTATTTTGTAAATATCAATATCCTACCCTCATGCCTACCCTCCAATGTTAGTGTTGTTAGTGTTTTTAAGCTCAATCTCCCTCTTTAGGTGACATATCTGAATATTACTATTATTTAGTAAAATTGTATTAACATAAAAGTAAATTAGGGCTAGTTAATTTTTAATCATGGCTAGTAAATATGTTAATCACTGATGCCATGGCTAGTGAATTTAAAAAACATTCTAGAAGCCCTGGTCTTACAAAGCCTTCTGCCAGTATGAGCACCACAGCCTGGATTATCTCCTCTTTGAAACCAGATTTGTCTCTGTCGCCAAGAACCTTATAAAACTTGCTGGGAATCAGACCTATGTTGTAGATTATATACTGCTCTGAAAATAAAAACTGTGGTTTTAGTTACATATGTTCATATCTTGTAAGTTCAAAGGCCATATATAACTATGTCAAAAATGGATAAATTGCCATAACAGTCAAACTTGATCTGTAACAGTATAGCAATACACAACATTTCAAAAACTTATAGTTGCCTCTGTTTCAAGTGGGAATTACAATTTGTGCTTTACATAGTTGTTGAAGAGCCTTTATTTATTTATCCACTTAGCTAGGTAACTAACAATTATTATATCAGCCTTAGATATTTGGTACTGCAAGTGATATTTTGTGCAAATCACTCCCTGAAAGGAAAGAAAGGAATGTTTTATTTAACGACGCACTCAACACATTTATATTTATGGCTATATGGCATCAGACATATGGTTAAGGACCACACAGATATTGAGAAAGGAAACCCGCTGTCACCACTTCATGGGCTACTCTTTCCGATGAGCAGCGAGAGATCTTTTATATGCACCATCCCACAGACAGGATAGCACATACCACGACCTTTGATATGCCAGTCGTGGTGCACTGGCTGTGACGAGAAATAGCCCAATGGGCCCACCGATGGGGATCGATCCCAGACCGACCGCACATCGAGCGAGCGCTGTACCACTGAGCTACGTCCCACCCCTATCACTCCCTGAAGTCATTAACATGATATGTGACAGGCTCAGCGTTTCAGCAATATTCAGTGTGAGGTACACTGACCCAGTGGGATGGACTGTGACTTCTATTAATTTGGAAACCTTTCTGAATGGTACACTGACCCAGTGGGATGGACTGTGACTTCTATTAATTTGGAAACCGTTCTGAATCTAGTTCTTCCCATGAAGAACCTGATGCTACAGGGTACTGTAACCAAGTAGCTTTATCCAACAATGGTGACCTGGGCACATCCTCTTGTATTACTGGCAAACATCTAACTGGACCTTGTAATCACCCTTGAAATGACACTTGGGTGCACCAGGCATGGGGGGTTGAACACACACCCCACCCTAGATCAGGCAAATTATCTAATTAACATATCTTTTTCCAGAGGGAACATGGCTCAGTTGCCCAGTATACTAGTATCTATAAGTATGGCTATTGACTGATTGCAACAGTATGTGTGACATGTACAACACATACATTGTGTGACCCTACAATCCACATGCAGTGCTTTAATGTGGAGGCATTTGGGTCAACATAAATTAAACTCTGCTCTTGTTTATTTTATCTTACTGACATCTCTGACACAGGCATGTGTGCATGATATATAACTGATAAAATATTAGTCTACATACAGTTGAGAGAAAAAAATATATGACATTTAAAAAAAAATATGTAGCTTTGTGGGTAGTATATATGGTAATTACTAATTTAATGTTTACATCAGCTGTTTTTGTTCGATATGAAGCAATTTCATGCCATAATTGTTTTATTATTTCAATCAATTTAATATACAAATATATACACAAATTATATATACAAATTATATATAAGCAATCAAGCACTGTGCAATCTAGCAAGCATACGTATTTTGCACTGACATCATATATGAAACAGAACAACATCATTAACTGTAAGCTGATACAATTTCCAAATTATGTTGATCAAACGGATGGCATCTATTAGTCAATACTAAGGGGATTCCCCATTTTACACCAGAAATATTGAAAAACATTTATAATGGAAAAAAAGAAAAAAGTTTTATTTAACGACGCACTCAACACATTTTATTTATAATGATTTATTGGTTTGCACAATCACAAATTATTATACCAGCCCTTGATATTTGGTACTTGTTGATATTAGGGTGGCAACACAAAAATTGCAAGTGATATTTTGTGCATATAGTACCATATATGATCAAAAACGGAATCCCAGATAATATAATATTAACTAATTGCAAGTCATGTAAATAATGCCAGAGTAAACCTACCCGCTGAGGCTAAAACAAGTTTGTACAGTGCAATATTAAGCTATTCATTTACATGGAGGTGTTCAAGGAACATGTAGACAAATGGGTGCCCTAGGTTTATAATTGACACCTCCACCCCGATAGGTTCATACCAGGCTATGCCCCTGTATGCATGAAGTAATAAGAACAGAATCTATCACCATGGTAAGGCACTTCTGTACTGATCAGCGAACGATGAAGTTGACTTCGCAACTCGTCTCAGTCTCTCTCCCCCCCACCCTGGGGGCTTTGCTCAGCGAACTTGGTCATTTGACCAAGTATCGCATGGAGCATAATTGTGATTCAGCCATTATAACATTGTTATATGGCGTCGACAAGAAGAAGACCAGTGACAGAAGAAGAAGGAGGCGACCTAAGACTTCGCAGGGGGGACCAAAACTGGCGGCTCAACCGCCAGCGGCGGTCCCACCTGCTCCCAAGAGGAGGCAGAAACCGACAGGAGCGGCAAGGGGGGACCCAAAACCGGTGGCTCAACCGCTGGCAGCGGGTCCTTCCTCTTCACCTTCAAGGGCTCTAAGGAGGAAGCACTCGCCAGGAGCGGACCAGGGGGGGACAAAGCTGTCAGCTCAACTGACAGTGGCGGCCCCTCCAGTACCAGTTCTACTGACGCAGGATATGTGATTATCATAGATAATCCAACCAGTCCACCGGGACCTTCACCTATGGTTGCTCTTCAACCTCGGTTAGCTCAACAGGAGTCTAAAAGGAGGAAGATGTCTAAAACTACTCCCCCGAAGACAGATGACACCCCCGATTGGACTTTTGTGTGTGATAAGCTACCACCATACTACAGAGCTGCGGTATTGGGCGACTTTACCAGTACATCGCAACTCCGTAGTGTATGGACACCAGAACGATGGCGACAAATTCTGACAAATGAGGGGAAATACCAATTTAATAGATTGCCAAGCGCCAGCAAAACGTATGTGACTGCGTTGCAGGACGGACTGTTCCGGCAAGGACTTCTTGATCCAGGGATGGCAAATGCGATTATACATCGCATTCTCAAGCTGGTGCTGAGAGATATGTACCAGGAAGTGATTACATTCGACAGAGCCACATTGACTGAAGCACTCCCCAACTTCAACAGTGAACAGTCTATCAACTCGCCATGATCCTGCATCGCACCCCTATCTAGGACAGGTAACCTCCTTTTGGGCATAGTTGGACTTTAAAAGTTTTTGGCTGCAGTTCAAAATTTTATGTTTATTTTTTTATAAATAGTCCAACGCATTTTATTTTGGAGCCCGATCAAACGCTCAAATCACCTTAAACAACTTTCGGCCGAGCAATCAAAACTTCTTTTGGATTTAAATTTTTAGGCAGACATGAGTGGTAATAGCAGGTTTAATTAATAGACTACTAAATTAGTTATTCTAAATTCCGCCCACCTCAAACTTACCCCCCACCCCCATCCCCCTGGTCCGGACTCAGGCACTGGCGAAGTCAGAGTTTGAGCCCGTATCAGGCATGCCTGAACCTTCGTGGATATAGGCATGGGTAAAACTGTACCAAGACCAAGACCATTGTGAGGTATAGATAATTGCCTTATCTACACCTCACAAAAGTGATTGATTATTTTTCTTGCCTATTACAGTAATGTAGCCGGGTCATTTTTATAAATTGTATTATGTATTGTATTTATTTATTATATGTATTGTAGTGCTCTTTTACTTCATAAGCTGACCAAGTATGCTGACTTGGTTATACCAAGCGTGACACAACTCACCTGAACACATGCAACTAACATTCTTTCCTTTGTTTGAATACTTCTGTAGCTTGGGTATTAAGTAACCTACCTGGGTAAAAGCTCTAAATCTATTAGGTTCTGGGAAGTCCAAATCAGATAATACAGAGAGAAAGATCATTTGTCTAAGTTTAATGTATTTCCAATATTTGGAAAAGGAACTGAACTAAGATAGAAAACTTTAGTAAATATGTACTTAATTAAACTAAACTGTTAGCATAATATTAAATAACTTAAAGTATTAAAATTAATCAACTGCATGATGTGTATTATATGATACTTTTTAGGTAATAATATACTTACCTTAAATATATGTATTTATTAAGTTAATATTTCTAATTAAATACACTTACTATATATCCGTTTATTAATCCATCTATCAATAATGTATTTAAATGAATGAGACATTTAAAGTAGCATGTGTGTATGTGTACGAAGGTGTTAACACAGGCGAGTTTGATATATATTTTATTAGTATGCATTATGCTCAAGTTTTATACTGTAGTTAGTTAAACATGTGCTTATGTCAACTTAATTATTTTATAGGCATATGAACATGATGTGGTAATCCGCATGTAGCTGCGGATCAAGGGAGCCCGTGTGCCATATATATGGTAAAATGTATATTTGTATTGTGTACGAGTATATCTTGTATGAATATTTATGTTAGATGTAAGTACATGTTCTCAACTTGTATTTTTATGTACAATGTATTATTGATATTATCCCCTAAATGTGATAATATAATTTCCTTGATAATATATAGATAAATGATATAACTGGATATACTGTTTGTATATTCTTGTTTGGGTATATATTGATGTATATATATACAAGTATGTATCCTTATACATGTTCATGTATAACTGACTAGTATATTAGATATTTTAGATAGTTACTTATTACTGTTATATTTTATATTATAGGGCTTTTGAGAATTTAACAATTCCATTGAAATTATCATCTGGGAATAAACCACATCCGAACCAACACAACCCTGGTGTTATTTATTCAAAATAACCACCTGCTACAGTAACACAACATTACTTTTGTAAACTACAGTTTATTTATTGTAGAATGATTTCTAAACTTTTCATCTACAAACTCATTTAGTCACACGTGGAAAAATATAGTCCACATAACAACATATAAATTTAACAACTTACCAATAAATATAATGTTGAAAATATTAATTTGCTTAAATATTTTTAAAACAATGATACAACGTGAAATGGCAAACAGAATTCTGAAATTCATGAGTTATGACATCAGGCGTATATTTAGAAATTGTCTACCATCAGGGCGCTAGACAAATTTATCAAACACCGGTCAAAAGCTGGCTAATTCAGATAATAATGCTTACCTAGGATTGATAAACTAAGAAGAAACCAGCACAACAAAGATGCAATACTTTTCCATCCTGGAAACATCAACCAGAAGAGTTTGAGAAACCTCTTCAAGCAGTGGATATCAAAGGTGAATCTAGGAAGTAAAAATATAAAGTCAACGTTGTTTTTTTTTTTAATAACACCACTAGAGCATATTGATTTATTCATTATGTCAAAATTTTGACATATAGTCTTAGTGAGGAAACCTGCTACATTTTACCATTAGTAGCAATGGATCTTTTATATGCACCATTCCAACATGCAGGACAGCTGGATATGCCAATCGTGGTGCAAAATAACCCAAATGGGCCCACCGATGGGGATCGATCCCAGACCAACTGTGCATCAAGTAAGCATTTTACCACTGAGCTACTAAGTAAAACTATAGACAGTGTACAGGAATAGAATAGAAATGTTTTATTTCATGATGCGTCAGACATAAAAAATTATAGTTACGGACCACACAGATATTGAAAGAGGAAACCCGCTGTCGCCACTTCATGGGAGACTCTTTTCGATTAGCAGCAAGATATATTTTATATGCACCATCCCACAGACTGGATAGAACATACCACAGCCTTTGATATATCAGTCATAGTCCAATGACAAACGAGAAATAACCTAATGGGGAATTATATCTCTCATCACTCCCCTAAGATTAGTTCAAAATAATATATAGCTCCCTTAGGCATGTGAATATTAATATTTTATACTGCCCCCATAATCTAAGTTAGGAGAGAAATTTTCATGTCACAGTGTACAACCTACTACAATATAGTGTTACCTCATCAAACAAAGATACAAATGTTTTAATAATAGGGTTTAACATGGTATATTATTATACGTGCTTCACAGTTGACTATAAATGGACTTTTGACATATTGTCTCCTTCAGAAATAATGCAAATGAAATTGCCCATTCCCAACAAGTTTGTTTAAATTTTCCATTTAATTATTTAATGCCTACCTCATTGGTGTATTGTCATAGTAAGTGAACATACTAATGTCAAGCGGAGCCTGTCCAGAGGCAATTAGATGTATTCCAGAGTCATACTTTCTTAATTGAAATGCTTTCCAGACAGTTCGTCCACTGGACAATTCGTTCACGGACGATTCTTCTAACCAGACAATTCGTCCATGGACGAACCGTCCACTCACCTCGGACAATTCATCCACTCGATGACTGCATTTTTTTCAAACATATTAATAGTTATTTCTTTGACATTGTAATCATTTCTTAACATTATTTTCTTATATACTATAACCAAAAAAGTAAAGTACTGTATAGTTAGAATTCAACATTACTATCCAGTTCTTATTAACTGTTTGTATTCATTATCATGCGGACGATTCGTCCAAGGACGACACGTGACCTGTATGGTATGTCCGGTTCCGAGAATGAATGTGCTTATGAAGGGATTTGTGATAAAGAAGCCGAGTAATATATAAATCCTAGATCTGCACCTACCTAGAGATGTTTTCTAAAGAACAAGCAGTTTAATTTATTAATATTATACACAAAATTAAAATAAATCCTAGATCTGCCCCTACCTTGAGATGTTTTCTAAAGAATAAGCAGTTTAATTTATTAATATTATACACAAAATTAAAATAATAAACACAAATTTAAATTTTAGTCACCTAGCATTGATGATAATAGGCCTAATGATAGCCTAATAATAATTTAATAATAATAATAATATATATAATTATTATTATTTAAATTTCAGTCAATCCACAAGCTGAAAAAATGTCTGCTCTGAATGTTTTTGTTGTAGGCCTAATTAGCTGTAAATGTTTAAACTTATGATCGTACGAAATTACTTTGATACAAGATATTAGTGGTACGAAATGAAATCGGGTCAAGCAAAACCAAGATGCGAAATAAAACTGGCACGAAAAAATCAATACTCAAACGAGTCAAAGCAAGGTACACGCGCTAGTTAATTTTTCCGTTCTATGTCTGCATGCACTTTGACCGTCACTTGGAATGAACATCGGCATTTAATATAATATCAAAAGCGATAGAATTTTTTGATAAATTATGTACTGACATATCATCTAATATGCACTCACTCATCGTTATCTGTGGCTGGCACTTGAAACTTTGCCTGCCCGTGAGCTGCCATTGAAAAAAGGGCACGTGTACTCGAAACGGAGGCCAGCGTAAAATACGGACCATAGGCTGATGAGGCAGAGTTTATAATATGTCATATCACAGCCATATCGGAAAGATATCAACACACACACACACACAGTTACACACACATACACACACATCCATCAATGTAAAGGATTTTTTTTTTTTTTTTTT
>JAECMU010061657.1:0-12737 GCA_016106625.1 Dracogyra subfuscus
GAGAGTAAGATTCACAGACATTGTCCGACAGTATGGGTTTGGAGAGTAAGATTCACAAACATTGGCCGACAGTATGGGTTTGGAAAGTAAGATTCACAAACATTGGCCGACAGTATGGGTTTGGAGAGTAAGATTCACAAACATTCAACAGTATGGGTTTGGAGATTAAGATTCACTAACATTATCTGATGGTATGGGATTGGAGGGTAAGATTCACTAACATTGTCCGACAGTATGGGTTTGGAGAGTAAGATTCACAAACATTGGCCGACAGTATGGGTTTGGAGAGTAAGATTCACAAACATTGGCCGACAGTATGGGTTTGGAGAGTAAGATTCACAAACATTCAACAGTATGGGTTTGGAGAGTAAGATTCACTAATATTATCATGTAGTGAGGGATTGTAGAGTAAGATTCACAAGTGTTATCACAATAAACTTTGTATTGTTGTAACAAGTTTTGAAATTAATAATCTTCTCTTTCTTTTCTGGAATTCAAGATTTTATCACCATTCAAAACTTGTTTTGTTTTACTCTTCAGTAAATAACTGATGGTAATCCACTACTTTTTAAAGTCATGTAAACTATTTTGACATTATTTAATATGACAGTGATACAAATTTTTAAATTTCAAAAAAAAATTCAGGTCTGACCATATCTGGATCGAATTCAAGCTCGAACCTTTCAAATGTGTCCAAGGGAAATGCACCGAAGCCGATGCCACCAGCTGTGACACCAAGAAACAAGATCAAAACGTAACTAACATTACCAATGCTCGCTTCTGTTAAACTCCATAATAACCCCTAGGCGTTTTCAATCAGTGTGGTTCAGTCAGTGTGGTGGATTGTGGTGGCTTGTAGGATTGACCTCAATCACCAGGTGCACTGATTGATTTCATTTCCACTAGGAAGTACAGTTTGGAATGGGACATAGCCCTACTACACATCATTGAGATGGATCACAATGGGGTAACACATCTATAGCTTTCCATGCCCATTCAGAAGTGCTATTGGTTATGGTAACATTGTTATTAATTTCGGTACATGTATCCAGTATAGGTTGATCTTGGAGAAGAGACCATGTCAGTATTGAAGAATTTAATTAATTAGCACTGAGGAGTTTTTCATATTATTTTTTCTGTTGACAGGATAGCACATACTATAGGATTTTATATGTCATGCATTGAGCACTGATTGGTTCACATAGCTGATGGCACCTCATGAGGCTAGTAGTGTTGAAGCAGGTGCTGGGGTGTGAACCATGTACCTGCCAGTCTTAAACTGTATGGCATGTCCATTCATTAAATCCATTTCTTACACTTGATTACCTCAGGTGTATGATATATTGATATAGAGACAGTGGCAGCCGGTCTTGCTATGCTTGAATGCACATGCTTGTGGAATACAATACAGGATTGGCGGGTTCTACACAGAAATAAAGTGACATGGATGTAACAGTCATCATGAAGTCAATATGCTGTTCATTTTCTTTGCTGTCAAGGTGACAAAATTGTGTCAGACTTTCTCTTATTATTATATATTTACATGGCAGTGGACAGTGTTACTGTCTTAATTGTGTACTGTGATATATCATTGTTGTAATTAATGTGCATTTTATGATATGAGGCAAAATTGATTCTTTTTCGTGACAAAATTAATGCTTTTTCCTCAGTGAAGTTACAAACGTGCAAACAATTTTAATTGATACCTATTTTCTTATTTGTATTACAGTAGCAATGAACCCGTATCAAGTCTTCCGATGTCAGCAGCAGCTCAGTCACCCGTTGATGACAACCCAGCTGACTGGCAGCCATTCAAGGATCCCGACGGCGCCCTCAGAGAGGCGCAGAAGAAAATCACTAATGAAGAATGGTGAGCATTGCACTTAAC
Source organism: Dracogyra subfuscus (assembly GCA_016106625.1). Classification (NCBI taxonomy): domain Eukaryota; kingdom Metazoa; phylum Mollusca; class Gastropoda; order Neomphalida; family Peltospiridae; genus Dracogyra; species Dracogyra subfuscus. The sequence goes on from JAECMU010061657.1 coordinate 1,889, forward strand.
TCTGCTGATGAACACATCTGCGACTACTAATGATCTTTTGTTGTTTTCACAGATTTCAGCAGTTTGTAGATGCTAAATAAGTCATCCTGTAGTTACTTGTTTTAGTGCTTGCCTGATAGCAGGATCAAACCACTTCGGTGGAGCCATTCAACTGATTGGGGGGTTTTCTCATTCCAACCGGTGCACCACAACTGGGTTTTTGTTTTTGTTTTTTTTTTAACGACGCACTCAACACATTGTAATTACGGTTATATCGGCATCAGACATATGGTTATGTCGAGAAAACCCTCAGTGGTTAGCTGACACAACTGGTTAAAGGCATGGTATGTGCTTTCGTGTCTGCGGGAAAGTGCATATAAAAGATCCCTTGCTTCTGATGGAAAAATGTAGCCGGTTTTCTCTGATCTCGATCTGTCAGAATTACCAAATGTTTGACATCCAGTAGCCGATGATTAATTAATCAATATGCTCTAGTGGTGTCATTCGTAAACTTGTATGGATTCATATTATAGTTTATTCTCCTCTCCTAATACTTGAAAAATCTTGTACATCCATCATGCACCAAAATAAGAATGCTAAAACCAACCATTCATAAAAAAAATATATAAAAAAAGTAAAATAAAATAAAATGAAATGAAATAAAGCACAAAAAAAACCCAATGAATGTTATTGGTTGGAATATGTTTGGAGTTTCTAAACAAATATATTTTTTGCCTTTAGAACTGCTGAATGTTTTTTAAAATGATTTCTTTTGTTTTGTTAACCTCAAAAGTATTTGATATCAATCAAGAAGAATATTATTATAAAGCACCTCTATGGATCCATTCAACTATATGTTGTTGTTTTTTCTTATTCCAACCGGTGAACTATGATTGGTATATCAAAGGACATGGTATGTGCTATCCTGTCTGGGAAAGATCCCTTGCTGCATTACGAAAAACTAGCGTGTTTCCTCTGACATCCAGTAGCCAATGATTAATAAATCAATGTGCTCTAGTGGTGTCGTTAAACAAAACAAACTTAATATTTATGAAGGTAATGAAATAAATAACTTTATGTTATGATAAACACTATCTTATCTAGAGATTATATTTCAAAGCTATACACTGCTTGTAAGAACAGAACATTTTGTTGTGCCTTGATTGCATCAGAATTTTAAAAAACTCTTTTGATCATGAATAAGTTTTATTGGTACTTGAAGTATGGTATATTTCTGCTAATTAGTAGATTCTACTCTTTTTTTTTTTAAAGTAAAGATCCCCACAGTTGATCTGTTAAATGTTGTTGGTGTAAAATTCTGATGTGTGTTCTGTTTCTTACAGGGAGATGAAGATAAGCGCAATGATTTTGCTGCGTCGTCTGATGAGGTTTCACCCAGAGACACTCAATTCACAGCTACATGCAGTCTTGCTGCTGGTTTTAAATGAGGTAACAATTTATTTCACTCATTTTTGTCTTCCTGCAGTGAAAACCATAGAAGGTACAATGTGAATGTTACTTTCTTTAAAAAACACACCACCAAACCCCCTTCCCCCAAAAACCACAAAACAAACCCCAACACCAACTACAAACAACCAAAAATTAACAAAAACAAAAAGCAAAAACCTTGACTTAAACCAAAAAACCCTAACTCTGGCCTGAATAATGTTTTTTAATGTTACTTTCCTGATTTCCATCAAATGAATGAATGAAACTTTAATGACACAATTTATTTTTACAGGTGAAGAATCTTCGATCTCAAGTGTCAAGAGCAGCCATATTGGGTCTTGGTGACATGTTCCTGTATCTCAAGAAATGCATGGAGCCTGTGAGTATCACTTTAAAAATCATTTAAGTCTTCTTTGTTTTCTACAGTCATGTTGTTTTCTGGTTAATTGAGCATATGTTACTCACTGTTACAAGTGGAAACATATTGAACTTTAGAATTATATATGACCAATCTTGAAAGTTTTTTGCTTTCTTTTTAAATACACATTTTACAGTTTTTCAATTAATATTTCCTTAGTGAATCTTGAAATTTTGTTTTGTTTTGGGGTTTTTAACTTTTGTTTCAGTGCTTAATATTTAGCTTCAGTTAAATATTATTGTCATTAAAAGCATTTCACAGTAGATTAATTATTATAATGCAAGCTTACCGTTTAGTAGGGCAAGGTCACTGAGTGCTCATATTTAGCCCAGCTTGCACATACATGTATTTAAATCTTTTGATGTTAAATGGTTACACAATGACATTCATTGGTTGTTTTTTTGTTTTGTTTTTTAAATGAACCGCACTTATTTTTAGTATACATATTGTGGATTGAAAATGGATCATGCCATTTCTTGTAGTATTATTGTAATTCCCATGTAATTTTCTATTGCAGGACCTTGATATGGCAGCAAGAGTTCTTTTGGCCAAGTCTTGTGAAACTAATGCTTTTATTCGAGCAGATGTTGAAACGGCTTTGATGTGCATGGTTGAAAATGCAAATCCCCAAAGAGCCTTGGTAGCACTGATTTCTGGAGGAGCCTCGTAAGTTACCACTATCAGTTTCTGCATGACATCTGCATGAACAGTTCGTATCACTATCGTGCTCTAGTGTTTCTCTTAGCTTGTTTTAGCATGGTGCAGCACCATCTTTCAGTAGTCTAGTGCCATCTTAATCAGCCTCAAGCATTTTCAATAATTAATTCTAAAATTGCCTTCATAAAAAAAACTCAGAAAATTTATTATTCATTATTCAAATGTTCTTATTATATATTGTGTTTGTCTATTGATTAAATCAAACACATTAATTACATTTATTTTATTATGTTATTTTCTTTGATGAAAAAGAAAATTGCTTAAACATTGTGAAAATGCCCCAAAAGTATTTAATCAACCATGCCATGCCAAATTTCTCTGGAAAACACTATGCTCCTTCACCTACGAATTCATGAGTACAGAATTGCTAATAATTGTTGAAGTCTGTTCTACTGTTCTGTCACACAGTATAACTCATATTTATGTACATGTTTATAGATCTTAATTTGAAATGCATTTCATCATTGACGGCAATGTTTTCATCAGCTTTTCCTCCGATTAATTTTCCAATAGATTATTTTGCATTCCCATTTTGTATTGAAAGTACCTTCAATTACCATTAGATTTCCACAAATTGTTTTTGCAACACAAATTTAAAAAAACCCATTACAGTAACACAAATCCCGAATATACAACTGAACAATGTCATTGATATTGACTTTGCTAAGATTCCATCGGGCAATATACATGCAGTTTTGTAGTTTTTTGCTGTCTGACCTTTTGCTTGCGTACAGAATACTCTTCATGAGTGCCTTCTACCTTAGTGCATTTAATGACATTGTTAGATTATGTAATATCAATCCACCCCTCTTGAAGAGTATTCCATAAACAAGAAAAATGGTAAGATAGCATAAAACTGTATGTATTTTGCCCTATGTCATTTCACTGAAGTCAATATTTTGTGACATGGTTACAGTCTTGTATGTGGTATTTGTGTCACTGTAATCATTTTTTCATAATTTGTGTCTGGACAAAATTTTGGGGACATCTAACAGTAATTTAAGGTAGGAGAGTAATTTATCATAATTGTAAACAATTTGGTTCGGACATTAGTTTTCACAATTGTTTTGTTTGTGGTTATTTCATTTCAAGTGTTATTGTTGCAGACACAAAAGCACCGCTGTACGGAAGATGACTGCCCAGTATCTGGCAGTCTTGGTGGATAGGATGGGACCTGGTAAAATACTGAGTGGAATCAAAGACATTACAGATCGTATCATACCCACTGTTGCTCAGTTCGTTACCGATGGCTCGCAGGACACAAGGTACGGTTGTTCAGTCTTATTTGGAATGTATTTGTAACATGGGTCACTTTATGTGTATAAATATTATCTATTTTAACCTTGAAGGAACATGGAATATTTGTTCAGTATCATGTCACAATTCACTATTTAGGTTTCACAGATTGCTATGCAATAGTCTTTGAGTCTACTTTTATAAGCACCAATTCAGTTCTAGAAATTAGACTCATAAAACAACTTTTTTTAACAACAATGCAGAAAACATGAGGGTATCAAATTGATTCTCAAGTATCAACAATTAAAAGTTTCGAAACAAAATGTTTGCTGAGGTAGTGCGCTCTGTAGTTTAAATGTCATCCTGACAGCTTCATTTAGTGTTAACCAAACATAAGCTGAGAAAGATAAATATCTAATGTGTCATTTTACATGGGATGTGAATCAAGCTGGAGGTGATATATTATAAGCTGAATTCCGTGGTCCAGTTGATAAACTGCTGGACAATCAAGCTGATAACAGTGGTTCAAATCCTGTCAAAGCTAACTCACACTTTCATTCATCTCTCTCATCTATCACCCTCTGCCTATCATTTTCATTATCTTAATATATGAAAACCTTTATAATTTCTCCTGCAATTTCAATCTTGTTTCGACCCTTTCTGTCAGTTTTTTATGACTGTCTTCTGAACTGTCCACATCATCGCCTACCTGTGTTAACTTCCTCCGCGGGTGCATTGTCTGTGTATTTCCTTGCACCCGCTTGGTCTGACCCACGGCACTAACTTAACAACTGAACACTCCCCAAAGTGGTCAGACTAAGCCCACAGTTTGGCAGGTGTATAGCAGATAGCCATAAGAAACAAACTCCTGTCGTGGTTGGAGATACAAATATTGGGATGTGGAGATGGACAGCGAAAGAAGTTTAAAGATAGTAGGAATTGATTGATTAGGAAGAAATGAGATGGAATTAAAAGGAGAGAAAGGAAAGGGGTCAGTAGGATAAAAAAGAAAAAAAAGAAAAAGAGAAAAAAAAATTATTATAAGAGTAAACAAGTAAATCAGGAAGACTGTTTTGTGTAATTGTTTAAGTATCATGTTTGTCTAAATATTTCTATTCCAAAAGGAATTAATATGGAGTATAATGCATTATAAATAGCTGTGCATTGCTTAAGCTCTTCGGCTGGTTTAAATGGATGATCCCTAATTTTGGTGCTACAGCCGTGAAATTGTTTTTTGTAGAGCTGACCTTTCTTATTGTTCATTAATGTACGTTTCAGATATTATGGTCGGAAAATGCTGTCTCTGCTGATGCGTCATCCTGACTTTGATAAGATGCTCACCAAACATTTACCATCTAATACACTCAGAAATGTGCAAGATGTCGTCGAAAATCTCAGACAAAAGGTAGGTGTCAGTAGAATTCTGGTTGGGGTTAAACGTAGTTTTTACATGATGTGGTTTATGTTTTAATGGTTATTTTATATCTTTAATAACATGTAAACTTTAAGTTGTGCATTTGGAGTAGGCTTCATTTTTTTTCACAACAGAAATTACAACTACAAATTTGATGTTAAAAAAGGTTTGTGTGTTAGTACCATTCTTTTAAAATAAAATATGCATTTTGGTAGATTTGTGGGAAAACACATTATTTACATCTTTTGAAAACTATTCTCATAAGTGTGTATTAAAAATTGATATCTTGTTTGTTACTGCATAGAGTGGGTTTTTTTTTATTAACATTGAAAACAAATTTAAAAAAAGATCTTTTTGGTTATGATTATTTGTCCTTTTGTCTTCTGCTTTGTTCCCCCAAAACTTACAGCTGAATGTTATCTGAATTCATTAAAGACTTAATATTATTAATTTTCACAGGGTCTTGGAGATGTGCCAAATGAAACCTCGTCGGCAAGGTCTCGGAAATCAGGGCAGGGCAGTCGAGCGGGCTCCTCTGTGCGCGGTGGATCAGCAAGCAGGTATAGTAGAATTGGCAAATATCGCCTTGATGCCCCGGTTCCTGAACGAAGCTCGTCCTGTATAGACCTAGCCGTGAGGTGAGGCAGTGTAAATATTACAGAAGGCTGCACATTAACTCGCCTTCGTTGATGTGGAATTGTAATAACTACACTGTACTCCTTACATAGCATTGATAACATCTGGTCAAATGGCTAGACTAGGTCCCATTGACCTGTGAATAGGCATGGCTAATCCACTTGTTAATATAGCACATGGTATTGATATACCACTGCACAACCTGTAGGGTGTATACCACCAAATCAAATCCCATAGACGACAATAGTAACATGTGGCTAAAACTCCTACCTGCAGCATATCAATCAACATAAATGCCACGGATATAAATACTACGACCCCTCACACTTCAAGTGATTCAGAGAAAATTGGGGTTAAGCTGCTCAGTTCTGAGATAACGGGTAGCGTCTATGACTACCCTAGTTCCGCACAAAATTTGAGCACTTTTTTTTACAGGTACCCCATACATGTTTCAAGCACAAGGCTACTTGACACATTGGTACTAGATGAAATAAAATTGCATATTTTTGTTACCCAGATGAAACTATTATTTTTTACCAATCACAGGACTTGTGATGTTTGCTTCTCTATCAAAAGTTGGGTGCACCTCGAACTTTGACCCAGCCGGAAGTTATTTGGTTTAGTATTACCTGTAGGACTGAAATGGTGTACATAAAATCTTAACTAATTGTGTAGCATGTTGTACACACCCTAGCACTGCCCCGAAAACTAGCAAATAACCAACTAATAAACAAAACCAGCACAACTAAAAAATAAAACATTTTTTAAAACTAAACAAAAAAAAACCTACGAATCTTAGTAAGATGGATGTAGAAAATGGAAAGCAAATTTTTGTTTGCAGGATTTAATTCTGTATGCCCAGGATTTGAATAAGTTATTTCTTTCTAACTAAAGAGCATATGATGGAGGAAATACATAATTGCAATGGGGTTACAAGTGGTAAGTATGAATAATAAAATTTGGAACAATTTTCCTAAATTAGTTGGTGGATTTACTGTTTCAATAGGTAAAATCCAAAAGGTAATTTCTTTCAATTTTCAATTTGAAAATAGTGATCACCATATATGGAAGTTAAAATTGTCAAGCATCAGGTCATAGCGGCCAGTTTGTATATTTTGGTTTGAAAAGATTTTGTGCGTGAGTTTACATAGCACTGTGGTGATTGATGAGTTAATTTCATACAACTACACAATAATTCCAGCAGAGGTTTTGTTAATTGAGCACATTCTAATACTAATAATTTAGTCTGGTATCAATAAATAGATGGTACAGCTGATAAACTGAAAAATAGTCATTGCACACACTCTAAATATCAAAATTATATCTGCTGTTTTATGATGCCATATTTATTTCTGAATAGAAGTAAGTAGTTATCCAAACTAAGAGTATTTTTTTATATAAAATTAATAATAGCCAGATTGTGCTTCTTTAAGAAATCTATGGTAGCTTGTGGAGTAGTTTTTTTGTACACTTGACATCACTTGTTCTCAAATTTTATTGATGTATTTTTTTATTTATTTTTTTGTCAGTTAACGCCTTTCAGGACAAATATATGTGGACTGGGATAACATAATCTGTTTTTTATTAATTGAAAACCTTTCCTTTTGAGTATTGATTTTGCAAGTACCCTCAACTCAGTTAAATGCTATATATTACAGATACTATAAATTCATTATTATGTTATAACATTCATGGACTTCAGATTTTGAAAACTTTATCCATTTAGTTCCATTGAAAGTGTCACAACTACTCCGGTGCCAAAACGTCGACCTATGAATCGAACTGATGAAAATACAATGGAGGAGATCAAGCAGATAATGGCCAAGATGTCAGCAACAGACTGGAAAGAGCGTGATCAAGGGATCTCAGATTTACAGGACATTTGTCAGTCCAATCCTAGCGATGTTGGAAATCACATTGTAAAGGTAGGGAAAACATGGCAAATCTAATAAAATAAACAGGAAAATAATATAGAGTATATGGAAAAACATATCAAGCTAACTAATACATTGTAAGCAGACGGAAATTTTAGATTGTGTATGTTGGAAATCATTATAAAGGTAGGGAAAATATTGTAAATAAAATAAAATAAATGGGGAAAATAAAATATTTAATGTTTTTGTGTTTGTTCTTGTTTTTGTTTAACGACGCACTCAACACATTTTAACTACGGTTATATCGGCGTCGGACATATGGTTATGTCGAGAGAAAACCCAGTGGTTAGCTGACGGGGATCGATCCTAGACCGACCGCGCATCAGGCGGGCACTGTACCACTGAGCTATGCTGCCCGCTAAATATTTAATGTGGCAAAACATAAAAAATCTGGGGAAATAATAAATTTAAGCAGGGGAAATTTTTTTTTTTTTAATTACAAGAAAGTACAGTTAAATTGTTATTTCAGTAATCTTGAGAACATAGGATACCCTGAGGTCAGACATTGTTCTATAGCTTGATTTTCACCGGCAATTGCTATGTTTATTTTGAACCACCAATATCTCATAGTTGTTTGGTCCCTTCAACATGAAATTAACAAACGTTTACTGTATTATACAGTGGACACCATCCAAACTGTGGATGGGCTGTCCTGCATCAATGGAGCACTTTCCTAAACGTGTACCCCAAGAAAGCAAAATCTCATCAATCCTAATTTGCAGACATTAATTTACGGTGATCATTATTTATTCCTGTTTGACACCTAATAGCCAATGTTTTTTGTGCAGAGGTGGCGTTAAACATCCCATTCCTTCCTTCCTTCCTTTCTTCCTTCCTTCATTGTTTCAAGTTGATGTTAAAGTGCAGTCAAATTATTCCTTGTTTTGTTACAGATCTTTGACCGATTTCTCCCACGACTGCAGGATGCAAACAGCAAGGTAAATCGCCATGCCCTGGAAGTGATGCAGGGCATCATTGCCCCGCTAAAGGATTATCTCGGTGCTGTGATCAGCCTTGTGGTCAGTCATGTTGTACCAAACCTGTCATCGAAAAACACAGACATCTACAACCTGGCAGGCGATATCCTTCAAACATTAATTGAATATTTGGGTAAGAATATCATGCAACATTAAAGATTCTCTTTTGTTTATAGTAGGTTTAAGTTATGTCTAGATTTATGAGATTAAATCAGGGAGAGGGGTTAAATAAATAAAATGTCATTCTTGGATTATAATTAATATTTTAAAACATGTTATACCATAAAATATCAAACACCATTGCTATTTTCTGTTAAAGTGTATTTATTCAAGTGGGACAAGTGATAAAAAGTGCATTGTTGTTTCCGAGTTGATGTTGCTTAGTTGAATCCATTGACATTGCTTCTCTTAATCTTGATAAGATGAGGATTAGGCATTGCTTATTGGAATTCTTTTTAATGCAGTGGTTTATGCATGATCATTTGGCTATTCTAGAAATCAGAATAATAGAAAGCCCAAATGAGTAACACAGAATACAGGTCAGACTTGATTCTGAGAATTACCAACCTTCATGTTGTGTGAGTAGATTCAAAGATGGTGGATGTTAGTATAGGCATATTAACCTAGTCTAGTGTAGATGCAATTTATGCAGTGCTCTGAAAGCATCTCTGAAACATTTTATATTTTCACCAAGCAATGTAGGGCTTCAGTTCCGGTTTGTTTTTGATTGGTGGAATTTTAAGAATAGTTGTCATTGAATTCTGACTGCCAAATTGAGCACTTCCACAGAGTTCGACAAATCCGCTAGCCCGACACTCATGGCTAGTGGTTTTTACGTTCGGGCTAGTGAGAAACGCAAAACCACTAGCCCACAGGGTTAGTGGTTTCCACCCCTCATCGCTCAATCGTGTTTCTGGGTTTTTCTTTCTTTTTCTCTCGGCTGAAATTTCAATTAATAAATTCGATTGTGACGTTTGTCATCGAATAATATCAACATCGAAATCAGTATATAATAATAATCTACTTGAACTAGGTCTGCAAACTGCAGTAACATGTTTACTTTTCCCTTTCAAAGTTTCTGGCACAGGAAATAAGTCTAATGACATGCGTGTTTTGATTGGTTGGACACGTCACGTGGTAGTTAACTCGCACATATTATGTCTTAGGCTAAAACTTGCAAATCACCAATCGCGACAACAGGTTAATTTCAGTCAAGTAAACCCCAGTCATGCTTTGAATTTCAGTGTTTGTTTTATTTACCTATTGTTTTCTAATTTAACACTTCGCTGACACGTGGTTATTGGCAATCAGGAAAACAATGTACTTTAATGATAACTGCACTCGGCTTAGCCTATTACACGTACTCGGACCATGTCACGGTCTGGATAATGTGTCACAGCAGCCAATGCAAGATGGTACCTTTTTTGTTCATCAATTAACAACGGATTAGATGTCACCTTTATATTGTTTTGAAATCGGCATGACCTGTGATGATGCGCTGTATCTGAGCAATTGGCATCACCATTCCCGGTGACAGAAATAGTAGAGCCCAAAATGTATAACGGTAACCCACTACCGAATACACTGAACCATCTATTACCATGTGTCACACTGTTGTACCCTCATTTAAAATTAATTATTTTGATAGTGGGTTTTGATATCCACCATGAGTTTGCTAAAAAAAAAAAAAACCAAAAACAAAAACAACGTACAAAACAAAAAACTGAAAGTTACAACATGATTTGTTTTATTGTACTGTTATACTCATAAATGTGTAATGTTACAAACATTATATAAAAATCCAGTTATAATTGATCAGGAATTTGGGCTAGTGCTTTATCTTGGTGGGCTAGTGGTTTTCACAAACCCACTAGCCCTGTGGCTAGTGACTTTTCAAAATATTTGTCATACTCTGTTCCATATAAAACTGAATTCATTAGTTTCCATTAGGAAATTTACATTCTGTAAATTATGTTCAACCGTATCTTTATTTTTATCTCTTTTTTGTTGTTAAACTTGTGTTGAAATTGGTTCACTGTATGCTTCAGTGATATATATATATATATATATATACAGGGCTTTCCCCAGG
>JAECMU010061658.1:1217-11909 GCA_016106625.1 Dracogyra subfuscus
CACCAGCAGTCCGACCGAAATCGGTAGCAGGTGGGAGTGGGTGGTGGTGCTATGGAATTTTGAATGGAGCATTAATAAGCCAAAGAGAATAAGGTGCACAGTTTGATTTGAGGAATTGTTGGCGCGAATTTTGAACGGTCAATCTAAATTGTAAAAAAAAGTTTTCGATTAGCAGCAAGACATGTTTTATATATCACCATCCCACATACACGATGGTACATACCACGACCTTTGTTAACCAATTGCGGTGCATTGGCTGGAACAAAATAAAAAATAGACCTGTGGGCCAACGACGGGAATCGATTCTAGATACATCGCCCAGTGGTACAGTGCCCGCCTGATGCGCGGTCGGTCTAGGATCGATCCCCGCCAGCTAACCACTGGGTTTTTTCTCGACATCACCATATGTCGGACGCCGATATAACCGTAATTATAATGTGTTGAGTGCGTCGTTAAACAAACAAACAAACAAACAAACAGGCGATCGCTGTACAAAACAATGTGCTAGATGTTACTCGAGCTATACACTCATGTAAGTGATTAGTTTGTAAAATATCGATTTTCTAATGAACTCATTCTTAACTAGTTACAAACATAAACAATTTCCCACAAAGTTCGTTTTTATCTGCAATATTGACCTAGCTCCTATCTAAAGGTCTCACATCATATAAAACTGTTTAAAGGTGCAATACCGCAATATATTTAATGTTGTCAATAAGATTAACTGTAAAAAAAAAAAAAAATAAAAAAAAAATCGATTTTTTCACACCTGTTTGAAGCTATATTTTTGTCATATATAAGCACTCAGATAGTTCAGTATTATATTTTTAATTATTATTACCACACACAATGAACTTTTTTTTAAATGCATCAAACCTGTATACTCTTATTACACGTTTTGTTCCAAATACATTAGTCCATGAGCCATATCTAAAATTGGCACCATCTGAGGGCACCAATCAAAGCTAGGACAAAACAAAAAATGCATGATGGATTTTACAATAGGACAGCTTTACCTAGTTATCGCACTTTTTAACATTTATCATATAGATGGTCGAAACATCTGAGAAATCCATGTTTTAGTGTTAACTAACGCACTTATGAACCTTGTAAATAACAACCCAGTGTTTTTTGTGTGTTTTTTGCCCCATCTGTCGTACGTAAGATTCGAGAGATGTAGTTTGGTATCCTTGAGCATTTTAAAATATTCAAGATGTCGTCAAAGATGGTTGTCAAAACAGAACTGGAAACATCTAAAATACTTTATCAATAATGACGAAACCTTTGATGTTAATGACGGTGTTTTAGGTGTCCGAGAATTCATATAGAATTTCTCCTAGCTAATCAAGACATTGCAAGTCACATCCAAGATGACCACCACAGAACAAGAAAATTGAAATTTATTTCATTTTACATCAACTATAGCACGATTCTAAAATTAGGAATTGAGTATTATTTATTTACCAAGGGATACATTTGCAACATTTGCTAACTGAAATACTGCATCATCTTTTAAATCCAAGATGACCCAGAAAATGGTCGTTAGAGGTAAGACGTGGCTATATTGTACATGTATTCTATTTAACCTCAAACAATATTTATTTTCTAAATTTATTTATATAATTTTCAACACTCTGCTCTAAACTCCACTGCCCACCTCTTAACTATTAACAGTAACAAGGGGGAAGAATCATCATCCCTTAAAGTTCATACCAATTCCGTGTTGATAGCTGTTGGAGTTGGTCCTTTCAGTTGAAGATACTTAATGACAGTGCAGTCTAAGACAGTCTTGTCCATCTTTTATTAACAGAATATCTAGACACATTGATGACTGTAAAGATATGCTACAAGATTATGTATTGCTTCAAATGCAGCATATGGGCATAATTGATATTGTATTTAATACATGCTAACTGTTACGAGTGTACAATACATCATTCGTAATTAATACCGGAACCTTTTGGCTACCCTTCGTATAAACATGACTAACTGGCGACGTGCGTGCATATGCCCATTTATCATAGCAATGTTGGCATTGTGAACTATTTGATCCATGGTAAAGCAACTTATATGTAGATTGTTTTTAGGAAAAGGATTGGTTTACCCTTACTACTTCGCAGTTGGTTTCAAAATGAATGTTTTAGGGGATACTTAAAAAATAATGGTAATGTTTTTTAATTTTACAGCCTTGGATTCACGCAGTGACAAAATGTATCTTTATTACTTTATTACAAAGTTAATTAAAATGTTTTCATATAAAAAAATAAAAAATATTTGAAGTATAAATTATTCATTGGGGAATATAGAATGTAAGATATGGCCACTTCTTACTCTTTGCAGCCATTTTCATGAACATCTTGGAGTTAAATGAAAATGCAATATGTTAGTTAGCAAGAGGTTGTTATAAATGAATTCCTTGGCCATTGTGTATCTTCCCAGTTGATGTAAAATACGATGTTATGATTTCCTCGTCATAAATTACGATTTGCTTATATATTGGTGGCCATCTTGGATTACAATGATGTTGCAATGCCATGATTAGCTAGAGATAGCTCAAAATTAATTTCTGATGAATGTTGACAAGTGCAAGTGATTAAAACTACCTATACAATGACAAATTAATACAGAGAAATGCTATTAAATGTTTTGAAAAATACCCCTTTTTACTAAAACCCATTTTCTGATCTTAAGCTATCCTGTAGAAAAGTCCATCATGCCGTTTTGAGATCCAGATACATACACCTATCAATAAAGCATAGTTATGTGTTGATGCCCTCCGATGGTACTCTGCTCATGGACTGTATGATATTTAGATCTTTATTGCATTCACTTTAGAAAATATAGAGAAGAATAATTCCCATTAGCAAGTTTGACATCTTGGTTTTTCTTTCCAAATTCTTAATCAATGATATTATTTTTTATTTTTTTTATATATTTGTATAATTTTGTATGTCATACTATTTGTATTTAACTTTTATGTGATACTGTAAACAATGATTCAAGGCTCCCCAATCTTGGCATTGCCCATGATCTGGGGTAATAAAAAAATAAATAAACATATTTATTTTTAAATTTCTAAATAAATATTAAATAACTGAATAAGATATTTCATTTCAACTTATTTTCGTGCTTATATCCAATTAAGGTTCAAGCACGCTATCCTGGGCACACACCTCAACTATCTGGACTGTCTGTCCAGGACAGTGGGTTAGTTGTTAGTTGGTTAGTGGTTAGTGAGAGAGAAGAGGGTGTAGTGGCCTTACACCTACCCACTGAGCTCTTAAGAACTCGCTCAGTTGATAAAACTCTCGACTTAGGTGTTTGTGTCATAAAATCAAAACACCTTGGTGGATTCATTCTCCCAATTGTTTTTTTTCACATTTCACTTGTGCACAGTTATGGTATGTGCTGTCCTGTCAGTACAAATGTGCTACTAGTGGAAAAATGTAGGTTTATTTTAAGACAGTCAAAATGACCAAATGTTTGACATCCAATAGCTGATGATGAATAAATCAATGTGCTCTTGTGGTGTCATTAAACAAAACAAACTAACTTTTCATAAGATTGGATACAGAAAAAAATAGTTTGAGGGAAGAGAGAGAGAGTGACAGACATGTGAAATATACCTTAAGCAATGATTCAGTGATCAACGCAAAAACACCAATGTGTGTGAAATATTTATTCAATATGGTGAACAGAAATCAAACAACTGTATTTTATACATGTATATGGAGTGAACCTAAAGGTTCACGGAAAGTGAACACCACCAGTCAACATCTAACTTGTCATTATGCTTTGTTCATTCCTCCGTTGTCTATATTCATCTGAACATTTACAAAATAGCTTTATGTCTATCCATAAATGTTTGCATATTGCTTTATTTTAATAATTACCCTTATCCTATTAAATGCTGCATATTATCATAACTTCCAACCTACTAATATTATTGTCATCAAACACTTGGGCAAGTTGATCAATCTCCAAAGCATCAGATGTGTAGGACAATACAAACAAAAAGTTAATAGAAAAACTGTACTGAATATCACCTACAAACATAGGACAATACAAAGCACTTGCACTAATTTTTCCACCAGACGACCATAGCAAGAATATCTCACCACAAAAAACCTCAGCCAAAGGATTGGGGTGGTGAGATGGGGGGGGGGGGGTCAACTATAGATTACATGTACATGTATACAGTACAGCTACTTTTTCACAAAAATAAATTTATGGTCCCCACCTTTTGGTAACTTTTCATTTTCTTTTACTTCCCCAACAAAAAGGTCCCCATCTTTATAGCATTGCATTATAAATGACATGAATGATACAATTTACACAACAGAATGAATTACGTCTGGACATGCATCAATTCCCAAAGATCTGCATGTGCATATCACTTTGATTATATTCCACAGAACATCTTGTCTTACAGATCAGAACATCTTGTCTTATAGATCAGAACATCTTGTCTTACAGATCAGAACATCTTGTCTTATAGATCAGAACATCTTGTCTTACAGATCAGAACATCTTGTCAGTCTTACAAGTCATACAGTCCAACAGCTTTTTATCTGTAATGGCTATTAAAGGTACCTAATCCTCAAAAACATTGTACACTACCTTATGCTTCAAACTTACAAGCTTTGTTGGGGGTTTGGGAGTTAGTTTTGTTTTATATAATTAAAATTAATTTGTGTGCTTTGGTGTCTATAAAGCTCAAAACCTTTTAGAAATACATCCAAGTGATCATTTATTTACTCATATCCAAATAATTTGTTTAAATTCTGGGTTCTGTAGTGAATTGGTTGGTCATTTAACACTCAGGAATACATTTCTCATTACTAGATGTGAAGAAATGACTCTTTCAAACAATGAACCAAATTTCAAAAGAAATACCATTATATATAATGTGGTAATAGAATTAAGTACCTTTAACTTGGATAATATTCAAATATTAAAGTAAACAACCTTACTAAATGAAATACAATTAGTTAACATAAAACAATTAGTTATTTGAATTTTGAAAAGAAAATTAAATATTAATTCAAACAACTTTTTAAAAATAAATTAAATTGTCCAATAGTCATTCTGCTTCTCAGGTTTACTTCGTCTTTTTCTTCTTCTTTGCAACACGTCTCTTTGTTTTAGAATCAACAATAAACTGAGACTGTTTTTTAATTGTATTTCGATTTGGAACATCAGCATCATCATCACCACTGTCTTCGTCATCTGCAAGATGAAAACATTGTATGGTATTATTTCCAAATGTGTATCACAGGGCATGGTCTAATAATGTTATACTCTGATCTTACTAATATATCAAAATGGCATGATCATAATAATATTCCAGGGAACATTTTGTTTTAGAAATTTTGATTAGCGACATTTCTAGTCAGCTGAAAATTGATTAGCAACTACTGTTTAATGATGTAAAATTGTGTAGCAATTTCTGAAATTTGAACAGCAAATCGTGATACTGAAGAAAATGTTCCCTGTATTCTCAATAAAAGCCCAAAAGATTTTTTTTAGCTAAACCCAAATATCAAATAGATTTTTTTTTAATCAACAAACAACTATTTTTACTATGAATCATATTTTCTAAATTACATACACAACGATATATGAGAGCATGCATACACAAAAAACAAGCACTATCATTCTAATCCTTGTAAAATAAAATAGATCAGTATACATTATAACATTTTAATAAACAAAATCCAATTTGTTTTAGCTGTTTGTGTTTGGTCTTTGAAAATCAACCATAATTGATCTGTCCATATGGCATGATTGACAACCAGAGTCCGCACCAATGATCAATCACATTTTACAGGCTAAGAATGAAACTTTCGCCATAGCCTTACGCAAAACCAAGTAATCGGTACTTAACTGTTTTTGTATAGTTTGCATTAAAATTAGTTCAAATAACTGTCAGCACCAACCAAACGATAATCAATAGATCATTTGATGCCACAGTGTAGTGCCAGCAATATCTATGTTAAACATGTCAAATTATCGACACATGGCATGAACATTAGAAGTTTTGCCTATCAAACACTGTTTGACCATTTGCCCAATATTAAAAGGACAATAACACACAATAATTTCAAATCAGATTACACATAAATAAAAGTTAGAAAAACTTACATAATTAGATCCCTCCCTTTTATAAACTAACTTATTAAGTCTAAAATGCATTTAAAACAAATTGTGTTTGCTGGAAAGATCTCGATCTGGCCAGGGCACATGGTACATATAAAAAAATCCCTTGCTATTCATGAAAAAAATGCAGTGGGTTTCTTTTCTAAAATTATATGTAAATATTACCAAATGTTTTAAATCCAACAGGTGATGATCAATAAATAAAAGTGGGTGGTGTCAATAAAAACAAGACTACCAATGGAGTTTGATGGAGAACCATAGATATTAATGAATATGTTCTGGGTATAATTCAGTTCTAATTATGTGAAATGTTTGCAATGGTTTTGAATAAACAGTTCATTTGGACAACTTCTTCAAAGGCCAAACAACATTTTCCTAAGATGTTCAGAATATAGATAAATTATTTTATTTATTTGTATCATAGTGACCTAGTAATTGTATGTGACACAACACCATCCCAAGTTGTTCCTACATACCATAATACGACCCATCATAGACGAGCTTATAAAAAAAAACAATTTCGTTTTGCGGGAAGGGAGGTTTGTGGGGGATAAGGATGTCTTACCCAAATAGACTATACTGGAATAACATACAGAAAAGTTAGGTACCACATAACCAATATACTAACAAATGTCTGTATATGAATTCATTGGCATTTGAGGATTGGAGTATAAAATCTAAAATTTGTTTTAAAAAAGTACATTTTAATCCATTCATTCTTACAAACAGTAAGTATGGGATATATATTAAATATTGTTTTGTTCTTGTCTTTTAACCGGACTTGATGATGTTCATGTTTTTGTGCTGTAATTCACGAAAGAAAAACTGGTTTGATCGTTCTAACACACACTGTTCTCCTAAAGGTTCCATATAGTGAAATACACAATGGCCTCCTCCAGTGAGCCTTTCAATAATACATCAATATTTCTAAACAAATTCAGCAAAAACTTAATCGCAAGATCAGTTAATTTTGCTATGTTTTCTCTGCCTATTTGAATTGGCCACCATTGTTGAAAGTTTGTCTAACCTAGCAACTGTCATGAGGGAGCATGGTTAACTCGCCATAAGGCAAGGTCAATTAATTCCATTTAATCATACAAGGAAGAAATCAGGGGAAAGTTGAGTGGTGCTTAACTTCTGACGATGTATGTATCAGCTTCAAGTGACTAAAGCAATGCAATCATAAACCTGACCAGTCTGTTGGATGGATGGATGAATGGATGGACACACACACACACACACACACACACACACACACACTAATGGTTAACAGACAGCATTCATAACACTTCTGCCAAACATAAGCTTTTGTTGTTAATTTCATTTCAGTCACTTTACTTGTTCATGGTACATGAATATGAATCACTAGCCAACTGCCTGCAGCATACATGAGATGATGACAGAAATGAGCTGCAAATACACTCACCATCATAGGCCAGGTCCCTTTGAGTTTGCGGAAGTTTCACTCGGGTGTTGTAGGCAGGTAGTTTTCCTTCTATGGCTACATGGAACTGAAAAACACACATGTAAATATGCAATAGTGATATGAAGGGATAACAAAGTATTAGCATTTTTGTGAAGGAGTAATAATGGTAACTGTAACTTAATAAATCTGTTGCAACCTCTATGTTACAATGCCTGCCGAGATTTCCCGTATTTAAGCCCTAGTCTTAAATACAGAAAGTACCACCTTGGAGAAGGTAAAATTGTATCTGAAATTAGGCCCTTGGTTTAAATTAAGAAGGTGACAAAAATTATAATATAATAAAGACAAAAGGTGCAACTTAGGATACTAGTAGTATCAGAGTACATAACAAGTATTGTTGCATGACAATCTTAGTCACAAGCAAAATATGTTCCAATATTAGAAGAGACGGCAGTTATTAACTCAAATTTCAGATGAGGAGGGGGAAAACATACATGCATTCTAGTCCCCTCAGTTTCATAGTTAAGGAAAGAGAAGAGGGAATGCTTCCGATGCCTATTAATGTTTGTGTATTATTCTAAAGAGACTGTCCTGGGTTTGTTGCCATTGTTAACATGTTGTCGACAAATAGAAAACTTTTAATTACTCTTAATTACATATCAAGTAAATGCTTCTGTATCACATATCAGTGGCTGTATAGTAAGTTTGTTTCCTAACATGCACTTTTGAATGTCCAGACACTGATATTCTGAACAAGAATTTGTATTCAGTATGTAATTTTAGCAGTACAAAATGTTATAAGTCGGAAACAATGACAGCAAATTTAGTTCTGGATTCATGATGCTTATATTAGTATGGTTTCATGATCTTATTGAGTTATTTAATCAGGTAAACATTATATTTAATATCAATTAATTTGAATGTGTGGTTGTTGTTTTTCTAATTATTATTATTACTTTTTTTTTGTCATAGTTTGGTAAAGATAACGAAATATTACATTTGCAACTTAATTCTTTAATTCTAGTACATTTAAAATGTAACATTAGGTGTAGAAAGTTTTTTTCTATTTTTAATAGTAAATACAATATATAATGTTTTATAACCTACAGTGGAGATTCCTGTAGGAAAATATTATCTGAATTTAAGCCCATGGGTAAAATGTTCTGCCTATAGGCTTCATTTCAAATGGGCTTAAATACAGGAAACCCTATATGTTGCAACCAGTACATGGGTTACCAGGCACTCAGTTTACTCCGATGCAGGGCACAACATTTCACGCGAACCGTCGTTCTGTTCGCGTGTCGGTTACGCAAAATTAAAATTGGTTACGTCATGACCTGTAAACGTTCAGAAATTAAAACTTGCAAACTTCATGATTACGGGAAATTTATTCATGCAGACAATGATATTCCGACAAATGTTTTAGACTGATTTTTAGATATTTGATGTGCAGTAAACAATGTTATATTGCAACAGTTGTAACTTGCGACCAGTATACACTTTTTAAAAAGTTTTAAAGAAACATGCTTGGGAAGGCTAAATTATCTGCTGCTATTTTAGCTTTAAAGGAATATGTGTAGACATACTATTGGATTGTCTATAATTATACATATGTCAAAAATAGTTTGAACGTAAACAGAAATCCAAAAGTGTAAAAAAAGAAAAGAAAAATACTAACATCGCATAATGAGCTTTCAAAAAACACACATTTGGAACGTCAATGTAGTATATAAGTACCATTGATAAAGTAAAAGTAACATAGCCACCGCAAAACGCAAAAAAGGAATCCCTCCAAATGATCTATTTCACACGCATTTGCGTAATACAAAAACAAAATCCGAGAATAATTCAAAGCTGTCTGTAATTGTTCTATAAAATATCCTCTTAAAATTGACTCGAAATTGTTTTTAAACAAAAATGTTTCCGAAAAGGCTTAGAATGCATCTACAAGCATCCTGAGTTTCAAACTTTGCACGGGGAGACCTCCCGAATCCCCCAGCTACACCCCTGTACTTTGTTTCAGTACTGGGGCTCATATTCAGTTCTTTTATAATATTGTTAACTTTAGCTAGCATTAAAGACATTAGTAAAATGTTTTCTTTTGTATTTGTTTTTTGTTTGAGCTAAAATCTATGTATTTAAAATATATCAACATAATTTTGAGGTAACCGATCAGATAACCCACGGGTTACGCAATTATAATTCACGTAACCGAACAATTGGTTACCTAGGTAAAAAACACGTGAACCGACTTCCGGTTACCTCATATTTCGAAATATTGTTATAAGACACTGGAGATATATATGGTGACCTCATTTGATATGGCTTTTAATACATGTTGCAGCTCAATATGTGTGGCTTATGGTCAATATGTGTGGCTTATGGTCAATATGTGTTGCTTATGCATTATAGATTAATATGTGGCTTACTATTAATATGCGGCTTACTATTAATATGTATTGTTAAAGTTAATATTTGTGGCTTACAGTTCATACATTTGTCTGCTGCTTACCGTATTTGACCGGAAATTAGCCCATGTCTTTGAATAAGCCCCCTCCGTTTTGATAGCATTTAAGAAAATAGGCCCTCATTCGTAAATAAGCCCACCCCCAACTTCGTCACCGTATACAAAATTGCAAGTTTGCTCAAAGTTCATTTAAAAGGTCATACCTCCTGCAGATGATTAAACACAAATGTAACACAATATTTTACCACCAGTGAGGTTTAGCAGTCTAACACTAACAGTGCGTAACATTGTTTTCAGTTTCATGCCTGCAGTATTTCTTTGAAGTACACAAGCCTCAATCTGAAATAAAACCAATGTCTATTTTTGCCACCACACTGGGTTCGCAGTTAATGTTAAGTAGGCAAATACCTTATTCTGATTGGCTAAGAACAATGACCTAGATTGACAAGTTGTTTTAGTGTTACAGTTAGCTTGGCTGGCTGTGTCAAAAACGTGTGTATACACTATGGAGTTTGGTGTTAATTGCTTTTGTTTTAAGTCTTCTTGGCATTACATTTTGGATATAAATAAACAGCATGGTAAGTAATTTTAACATAGAAGGTGTGGTTCTGATAATTAGATCCTAGTAAAAATAAATAAT
>JAECMU010061670.1:0-23374 GCA_016106625.1 Dracogyra subfuscus
GTCACAACATCAGTTGATGTGACGTAATTCTCGACAACTATATCGCGTCACCAAGAAAGTTTTATATATATATATACTGGCAGCCATAAAAAAACCGTAGCACCAACTCAAGTGAAAGTAGCAAGCACATTCTATTCCGGCACTGTATTACGAAAAAAGACACTATTCTGCAAAGAGATGACAAAGTCCAAGACGTTGGTAACATCCTTTTATTTGATTAACCAGCACTTATTGGCCACTATCATCAAGTGACATTTTATATAGTTCAAAATAGATGCAAATATAATATGAATTGAGCTGTTCATTTATATGAAAGTGGTTGTTGTGCCCATTCTCTGCATTCACCTCATGTTTTGCCAATACGGGAATCCCAACATGTTAGAAAACGTTTTAAATAAGTTTGATTGATTATCTTTCCGTTGTTGCACAATGTTTACATAATTAGACCCCCTCGTGTAGAATAACCCACGTATGGATGTCCTATGTATGTAAGTATGTATGTATTTTTGTTTGACTAGTATATTCGTAGATATGAACGCACGGGCGTTGTGAATAATTAAATCCTTTCTGGCATCACACATTTTTCATTGCATTCATTCAACTCTATATTTCAGACCTCATTTCCACAAAAACAAAAATATGAGCCAAATAAATGAGTGCTGCGTTTTCTATGGCTGTCTATATACCTATATAACTTAGATGATCATATTTACATCGACGAATTCCACAGTATTAAACTTGGGAAGGGTACCCAGGGCAGTTGTATACCTGAGCTGTCACTATCATGTCATGTCATGTCATAGGATTTTACGTGCACATTCGGAACAAGCTGTTGTAGCGCACGCCTGTCTTGGGCACGGGGGCCGGCCTCTCCATCCAGGACAGGAAAGGTGGTAGTGGGAGAGGAGGGACCACCTGCACTGGCAAGTGCAAGGGAGCACCAGCAGCCCGACAAAGTCGGTAGCAGGCGGAGGTGGGTGGTGGTGGTGCTATGGAATTTTGAATGCAGCAATTAATATGCCAAAGAGAAAAAGTACGCAATTTTGTTTGAGCAATGTTGGCGCAATTTTAAACGGTCCGTCAAAAGGAATGTTTCTGGAGCTAGTATAGGTTTTGATTTAGTAAGTCGAGAGTAGCTCGTAAGAGCCAGGTCACTATCAGCAGACAGGAGTCTTTTACATGCACTTTCCCAGAAAGGATAGCATACAGCACTGCTCACGATGCATTGGATGGAATAGGAAAACCTCACTGAAGGTTGTACTATTCCAAATAAAATCTCAATGGCGACAATGTTAACATACGTCGCTAAAATACTAAATGTAATATATCTACCAAACTATGAACACTACAACAGGGCGAATCTTTCGTGGCTCATCTTCGATATTACACCTATAGTTTCACACAAACATTGTAATATTTAGTTCTACATGTACACCATACATGAAGGAATAAAAACTACATTCATCTTAAAACAAATATTGACACATTTATCTACTGACAGGGCTGTTAGTATTAACTGTAGTATGAAAAGTTAGGTGCACTTCGAAATATATGGGTGGACCCTATTGGAACTATAACAAAACGAATGTGAAAAAACTAACAACAAAAAAACAGTTTTTTGTTAATAATATACATTATTTTATTAAACAATCCCATACATTTTATGGATACACTTGTACAAGTAGAATCATTCAAATATCTACATATCTACAAACAGTCATACTGGGTTTTCTAAGTGCCATGAATATAACTTAGAAATATCATTTAATTAGTAATTATCACCTCAATGCTGAATGTACATATTAATACATTCTACAAAATGCAGTACACAGAATAAACGTTTTATCACTTGGACATCAATATAATTGTTAATTTGTAATGGCAGTTACACCACATGAAGTAATAAAATGGCGTAGCACAAATGAACTATAATCTGTATGCTCCTCTTCAGCTAACCATTTGCCATTTCCCAGACATTTTAACAGCTATCTGGTACATGAAACACGGAACATGATCCTAGTTCTTGTTCGGATTTATAACTAGTCGTAATTCTGTTGGATACCAAACTATGGATCAAATACTGAATATCATGATTATGTAGCTGGCAGAATAAAATGTATTTTCAGGCAATATTTTGTTGGACCAACTGCACTGTGACCACATCTCTAATTCTCTGGCAGTCGCACACACACACACACACGCGCACACATATGCATGCACGCAAACAAACACACATACTAATCTATTATTTGAACACTATCATAGAAGTGCCCAAACAGAGAAATACTGTTTTCTTTTTTAGTTATCTTAAAAACCTATAGAAAGCAAATGATAGATTACTGGAGTGATTTCACCATGGTGACCGTGGTAGAAAAAGACGCAAACAAAAACGTGGCTCTCTGTAACAAAACTGAGGTGTAAAGTACTAACTGAATGATGTTTCCATTAGAGTAAACCATCCTTTAAAAAAAAACCTCTTTTGTTTTGCTGTAACCCGACAAACAATTTTAACTACAAGTATATTTTGTACGTGGATCAGAAGAAGAGAAAAACTGTTGTGGCATTTTTGTTTACACCTCTGTCGGATTACAGTAAATATTTTTCTCTTTAAGGTTGGCCTGATTAAGTTGAATTGATGCTGTGCAATAAATACATAAGATTTAGTAGGAAAAATATTCATCTGATTATAACTTATCACATACACCATCATCATCATCGGACAAAACATTTACATACAATATAAATACTAAACTGAACTATTACACTTTGTAATGCTCTACACTACACTGTATATTGGATGCCTAACGGTTGCTTTAAACTATGTCCTGGAGTGTTGTTTAACAAATATACATGTATCTCTTTCAGGACAGAATTTAAATAATTAATAATTAATTTTCACACCAAACTAAAATAAGAAATTCCCTTCTTTGTCTGAAACAAATATCCACATAATTAACAAATTTAGACAGTTTGATTCCAGACAAAACACAATGCTGAAGTCTAGCATACTTGATTGCCCACCACCCAAAAAGCAGAGAGAGAGAGAGAGAGAGAGAGAGAGAGAGAGAGAGAGAGAGAGAGAGAGATTGTGCACTAATTACAAAGTTGACTACAAACCAGTGAGCAAGGCAAAATATAAGAATCTTCTCACAAAGACGAGACATTTAAAACAGTGTCTTCTATTTGTTGGCAGCCTCAAAAATACTACACATATTATCACCATATAATATCACGTTCCAGTTTACATTCAGACTTGATCTAAATTTATACATCAACCAAAAGAAATGATAAATAAATCCAGCTTACACCTAAGTACACAATCAGATGACTTAACAAACTTTCTGGGTAGTTTAGAAGCAAATAATTAATTATCCTCCTAAAGCAACCAATATTAATATTATCTCCAATTCTTATAAGTGTGTGAATTATTCCTGTACTGTAATGAAACTACGGCTCCTGCAAACTAGATAGCATTTCTTATGGTGTTCAGTATATATGAAAATCATCATACACTATCATCCACATTTCCTGATTACAATTTGATGATCAGTCTACCATGATACATGACATGATAATACTGTTCAAAATAAGTCAGAGACAGTTAAACATTAGTAAGTATAATAGGAAGTTTAATATTTATACTAATACATGTAGAAGTGCATGGTAAAGGTAAAACAATGCTGTTACATGGCATGGCCATTTGTTTAGAATATAGAATATAGAGGTATGCCACACGAGACCCAGATAAACATGACTCTTGTAAAATTCAAGTAAATGAATTAAAAAGCATTGTCTGAGTACTGCTATAGCAATACATGTCTAATGCCTGGCACAACACATTTTCTTATCTTCTAAGGTAAAGGACCATAACTATGTGAAAATCGGATAAACTGCAATGAAAGTTAAAATTGATTGGTAAAAATACATACCCAAAATTTCAGATAAATATCTTGAGGCATTCCCAAAAAAAGAAAAAAACAAAGAGACAAGACAGACAAAACCTGGTTGGACCAGCAGGGGACTATTAATGAACAGAACCTCTGTAGTTCTCTAAACATGCATGACCTGTTGTGGTAAACTCAATCTGTGGTACAGCACTTAACCGTCAAACTCCTTGGACCCACTAATGTTGATGTCAGCCCGTGATGTCACACATGTTCGATAAGAATAAGGTCTGAAATCAGGGCTGGCCATAGAAGTGAGTTCTTTTGCTACTGTGTATAAGTTTCACTACATACTTATTTATATTGTAATTCACATAATCTCTACTTATTTTGAACAGAATGTAACTGCTATGTTATAAAGACTATTAAGAGATTAATAGCACATTGTAAAGTGAGACAACAAAATGGATAAATGGACTGATTTTGATTCATACTTTCAACACAAAATTAAAATGTTTTGCAGTTTTACAGTAAAACCTATGAACTCGCATGTTTTGAGAAAAACGACAAGTAGTTAAACTGTGTCCAATTAAGGACTGGTTAATTGCAACAACAAGCTTATTACTTCAAAAAGACAATTTTAACATTTATTGTTTGTGCAAAATTGACTTGATTACTGGATGTCATGGGTTCTGGTTTCATGCTAATGACGTTTCATCGGATTTGCATGATTTTGTTAATGGTAAACACACTAGCTGCAAATAAGTTGTGTAATATTTCATTCAAAAATACAAGTCTGACAAAACAGTGAGTTAATATGTTTTACCATTGGGCAATGTCGCCATCCACAAACAACGTGGAAGACCTGACAGCAAACATCAGCCCAACAAATCATACATAAAAAGCTTCCAGTAAAATGATATGCCGGGTAACAATGAGATTTGAATTAAAACTAAAAACATGGTGAAAATATGTCACGAGATTACCATTTTGTCCTTAGTTAATGTGCAATTTAAAACGTATACTACTGGGGGGTTTTATAATATAGTTAAACAAATATATTTTCTATTAATTGCTAAACTTAATTTTACAAAGCAATTTCTGATGTTATTTTAAATTATTTTCAACATTATTATAAATGTTGTGCAATACATTTTTTGCAAGCAAGCCTCTGAGAATTGAAAACTGGAGTTAAACGTTTATGAGATACACAAAAAACAAATTCAAATAACAGGTGCAACCCATCAGGATGTCCTAAATTTACTATCAAATAAATGTCTTTCACAAAACTTGACTTGCACTAGTGATACACAAACAAAATTATCATTCTTGTCATTTTCAGATCCAAATTTTAGTTTTACTATAACTAGATTCAGCGTTCTATTTTCATTATTAATTCACATCTTGCATTTCACTTCTTGTCACCGACACATGTAAGACTAAAATATTTTAACCAGTGACAGATTGAAAACAGTGTGTACAAGTTGACAGATTGAAAACAGTGTGTACAAGTTAACAGATTGAAAACAGTGTGTACAAGTTGACAGATTGAAAACAGTGTGTACAAGTTGACAGATTGAAAACAGTGTGTACAAGTTGACAAAAACCTGTACCCTGTTCACTGCATCATAACTTGAAATAAATTTTAAATGAAAGCTAACTTCTTTCCAAATTCATTATAATAACTCATAAAGATTAATATGACTAAACACATCCTTTTATCAAATCAAATATT
Source organism: Dracogyra subfuscus (assembly GCA_016106625.1). NCBI lineage: Eukaryota > Metazoa > Mollusca > Gastropoda > Neomphalida > Peltospiridae > Dracogyra > Dracogyra subfuscus. Next base: position 5,620 of record JAECMU010061670.1, read on the forward strand.
TGTATCAAAGTAATATATTTCTAAACTTAGCCACTGTATCAACAAAATAACAGCTGACAATTTTCTTGTTCTCTATTCACTTTTGCTAACAATGTTACTGAAGTCTGTCAACAATTAAAACTGCAACTCTTACACCAAGAGCAAATGTTTCCATCTTTATTGTGGATTACTTTTCTGAATACCTGCTCTATTTTTTTAAATGTCATAATCCAAAACATATTATAGATAACCGTCTACTCTGTAACCAGCTGAAAGCAACACATTTATCCACCATGGGTAAGGTGTGTGAAGTGGGTCAGGGTGGAAACTGGCTAAAAGCAACACATTCATCCACCATGGGTAAGGTGTGTAAAGTGGGTCAGGGTGGAAACTGGCTGAAAGCAACACATTTATCCACCATGGGTAAGGTGTGTAAAGTGGGTCAGGGTGGAAACTGGCTGAAAGCAACACAATGATCCACCATGGGTAAGGTGTGTAAAGTGGGTCAGGGTGGAAACTGGCTGAAAACAACACATTTATCCACCATGGGTAAGGTGTGTAAAGTGGGTCAGGGTGGAAACTGGCTAAAAGCAACACATTCATCCACCATGGGCAAGGTGTGTAAAGTGGGTCAGGGGTGGAAACTGGCTGAAATTCTTGCCAGATACTTAGTCCAACAAGCTACACATTCTGCCACCCCAAACAAAACTCAGCCGGGCGAGACATGATTAAATATTATAATAAAAAGAAAAACTATGTGAGTAAAAACTCTCAAAAACTACAGGGATGGAAGGTTAAAATATCTTCCAGCCCTTGGTGATGTTACACGGCAAAAAGCGATTTGGTCAGCAGTATTTCAACCACTGTGGATCAGGACCCATATTCACAAAACATCGTAAGCCTAGTTTTACACATAAACGTACATCTACAACTGAAGAGCTATTCATGAAACAACAAAAACGTAAGTTATGTGTAAAGTTGGACCTCCGGTTACAACTAACGCTGCACATAAGTCGGGTACATATACTACATCAAGCACGATCGCAGTTATTTACTATTGTTTACAGAAACTGGCAGCATTTCTAATAATTGAAGCAGTTTGTGATGGCGAACACCCACAGATTGAACATATTTTTGTTGGTGATCGAACAGATATTTTCGACTCGGCCAATTTCCTTTTTAAGAAATATCCTCAAGTTCATACCAAAACGCAAATCCTCACCAATACCAAAATGTCATGGTTCACCGATTGTGATGTTATTGTTAGCAGACGACAAACGAAACTGCTTTTTGCGCATTTGTTATTTACCCAATAGCCATTGTTTCTAATGCTTTTTTATTATTATTTTCCCAGCAAGTGTTAAATCGTAGATTTACATCCAACTAAGTTACGTTTACATTTACGACAATCTTTGAGAATAAGGTGCTTCTTGCACATAAATGTAAATCTACGGCAGACGTAAATACTAGTCGTAGACGTAAATTTACACCTTTTTGTGAATATGGGTCCAGGTGTGTACACCGGTTACAATAACTAGCCTACCATAACCCACCATCATTATTATGTAATAAGCCTTGCTTATCTCTTGTCAAAGCACCTTGATCCGGGTAACTGATGGAGATGCACATGCACAAGAGGCAGTGAGGTTTCTTTGTGGAGTTTTTGCTGATCTGCCACTTCCATTTACATAAACAGTGGTATCAAATGAAAAAACAAACATAAAACATTCTTTTTAATTTTCAGCTTGAAGCCAATTAAATTGTTGTCTGTCCTACCATTTTCCAATATATTTGATACAATTTTATAAGGATGCAAGTTTCAACAAGGTGGGTATGCCTTCTTCCATTACTACTTTGCCGTGTACTTTATTTTGAAACAAAAAGACTGGACACTTTCACTTTACTCGGCAGAACTATTAATGACAAGCTAGATCACTTAGCCTGTGTGAAAACACCAGTTAAGGTGCAGTACTACATGTACATGTGTATATGTTCTCTGGTTATTAGAGCTAAGGAGGGGCGGGATGTAGCTTAGTGCTACACTGACGTACAACAGGTCACAGAAATGACTGCCCACAGTGGATCTGTCTCAGTCCCATGACTGATAAAGCAAAGGCTGTGGTATGTGCTGTCCTGTCTGGGAGAAGAGCATCTTGATAAAAAATCAATTATTATTTGGTCAGAACAGACCATCTGAGCGAGGGTCAAAATTGGCCGACATTCCTGCCACTTATTCGGTCTGGAAATCACATGTTTTCTGGCCTGAATCAAAGCATGCCAGGCAAAATATGATTGCCTCATACTAATGTTTGAATATAAGTGTGAAATAATTGACAATTTTGAATATGTTGGATATGGAAGAATACTAGCGAGGCCAGTTTGTTGTGTGTTAAGATAATGTGGGACACATTAATGAGCTGGTTTTACTGCCACAAACAAGTACCAGCAGCAATATATTATACTGTTTTTTCTCCTGATGATAACAAGGCATATAAGTTTCTGTTGTTACAGGCCAGTCAGTGTATCAACATTAATGCAGCCCACAAAACAAGCTGAAAACCGTAGACGACAACTCATGTCCAGCAGGAGACAGAGAAACCAGTAAGTGATTGTCTTCTTCCAGAATGTACCAGATTCATCGTGAAGAAAAGAGATTTCCGTAAACTATGATTTAACTATCAAATTGTCTGTTGTCTTTTCTTTTTGGCATCGATTGCTTCGAGTATTGGCTGTCTTTTGGCCTGGTACCGGGCACGGAGTTCCTCAATCTCACGCTCCATTTCAGGTTCAAGGTCAACCAGCCTGGATTCCAGCTCCTCATAGGCTAAATTCCTCAGCTGAACAAGAGCAAACCAAACAAAACGTTATTATATAGTTATACTATGAATGATTTTGATAGGATATGGGTGGTTTTTTAACTTAATGAAAGAAAATGTTAAATTCATGATTTACAGAAACTTACAATTCAAAGTCTCTATCCATAATGATCTCTGAAAATGGTGAGGTGAATAATATTATATTTCATGATTTACAGAAACTTACAAATTCAAAGTCTCCATCCATGAAAGATTTCTGAAAGTGGTCAAGTGAATAATATTATATTTCATGATTTACAGAAACTTACAAATTCAAAGTCTCCATCCATGAAAGATCTCTGGAAGTGGTGAGGTGGGGTGATCTGCTTCTGTTGTTGTTGTTGTAGAGGTCTGAGTGCAGCCTGCTGCTGCGACTGTGATGCACGCGATTTCTCCTCCTGTTCCTTACGCTCAAAGTGATCGAGGTAGGCGGGACGGTATTTTTCTTTACCTGCAGTTGATGTGTTGTGTCCTGCATAAAACAAAGGAAAAGAATCTTAAGAACACCTCAGAATACTTAAATTATGGCTGTTTGGTGTCTTAACATATGGTTATCTCAACACCTCTGCATATTTAAATTATGACTGTTTGGTGTCTAACATATGGTTATCTCAAAACCTCAGCATATTTAAATTACGGCTGTTTGGTGTCCAACATGTTTATCTCAACACCTCGACATATTTAAATTACAGCTATTTGGTGTCTAACATATGGTTATCTCAACACATGGTCAAGATAAAAGAAAAACAAAAAATGATGAGTACATAACCTTTGGTGTACCAAAAGCCAGGTCCATAGAAATGGATGACTCATCATTGCACCTCGGGGAGGGGGGGTGGGGGAGTGGGTTACCACTAGAGCTGAGTGGTATTGAAATTTGAGGTTCGGTATTGATATTGGTATTTTTGAAGTGATTTACATCAGTATCAGTACGGTATTCCGTACTGATACGATACCTATATCAAGCACTATTTTTGGTATACTCAGCTTTAAATGCATGCTTGTCCCACCAGCTAATTTCATCTAAATACAATTAAATTTCATACACAAGGCTCTCGTCTCATTTATACCAATCCATTTTGAGTTTGTCAGATATACATGTAGTATTAGTGCTTTCTAGGAAATATGTTTCAATACCAAAATTTCTGTATTTTGAAATTTGCTCGGTACAGTAAATCGGTATTGACATAATACCAATAACAAATGGCATATACGGTATACCGCCCATCTCTAGTTACCACTGAGATAAATGGAGTCTTATATTCTTCATCCTTACTATGATTATCTGCCATAAAATATCACAAGTCTTTTAACTGCTCAACACTAAACGGCTTCCCAACTTATCTCAGAATTGTCATCTGTATATGTCCTCGGAGAATGTGTGTATGTCTATGTAGCAGGATGTTTTATTTTTAATATATTTAGTTTTTATAAATGCGGTTGTTTACATCTGAGATATTACATGTAGTTGTTTGCCAAACATTATAAATTCCGAGCAGTGATTGCACGTGCAACTTGGGCTAAGCGACACGTGGGGTTTGGCTTCGCTGTCATTTTTAGTTGAACATAAGTTGTGATGGTTGTTCATCGATGGGAATTGTCGGAAAGGTTAGTGTTGGAACATTTTATTTCGAATCGTTCTATGTATATAATTTGGATAGTTGTTACAAATACATATTGTATGTTATTTAAGCTGCACATGAAATAATTATGTAGGCTATTTATAATACATATGTAGTAATTTGTTACAATGACGGTGGTATGAATTTAGTATTGGCTGATGTTAATATTGTTGCAGTTGACAATACGCAATTATAAGTTTCCGTAAGAAAGAATAATTTCAATTTTTGCGTAATTAGCATGTATCGTTTAGGGTATTGAATGACGGCGATACAATGATAGTATTAATGTTAGTGTATTTATATTGTGAATGACTTCTGCATATTGACTGAAAGTGGTATGATAATTAGTCAAGTAATTTCATTCTTTTTATACCCGTGTATTTTATTAAAGGGAGTTCCTGGGTCAAAGGGTCTGTGTCAAGTGCGTGCATTGGTCACCTGGTTTTTTTGAATGGGTGAGTTTTTGTATTTATGCAATGTGGTCTACGTAGCAATTGTGTATACTGTTATAGATATTTACTATTTCAATGTGGAATAGGATTATATGAAATCCTATGGGTATTGATGACTGCAGATGTCTGTCAAACGTGTAAATTGAAATGGAATAGTACATTAATGTATTAATGTTAAAATGTGATGCGTACCAATTATTATGTGAGGTAATGTAATTTTATTAATTATCTAGTGTCAATTAGTGACGTTGACAATGTTGTATCGGATCCTTTCAGGGTGTTGGTTTTCTGCACGCTTTGATGTGTTGTACCTGAATAAAGAATCTCTCGACCCCTTACAGCGAGTCGTCGTCTCATTCTTTTAAGTTTGGTGTCGTCGGCGATGAATAAATTAGCTGTTACATCTATGCTACATATCTGTGGTATAACACATTATTTTACCAGTTTCACAGTTTTCATAGATTTCTCAAAACTTACGGTACAGTGCTTTAAACATGCAAACATGCTGAGACAAGTTATTCTCCCATCCCTGGCCATACAAGACAGACCCATTCTATGACGTCAGCCTATACGAAATAAATCTATTTTGTATGACCACGTGACTTCTGTTGTTTGAGCCGATATTAACATTGGGTGACGTCACGTAAACGGCAAAATAATGCAAGAAATGCTTTTTCTATTTCATAAAAACAAGGCAACCTGGTGTCATAATGAAATTATACTGCCATTTTCGGTTTATACTTTTAGTATAAACCATTTTTGGGTACGATCTTTTCAATGGTTATGATTATTTTATTGTAAGATAAAAAATAAAAAATGTAGGTTTATCACGTTTTCCCAAAATGCTTGTTTTTCATCTACTGGATGGGAGAAAAATAATCCTTCATTATGTATCCATGTGGGACATGGCTATTCCACTCTCGGGTACCTAATTTGATGTCAGGGAATTATGTACCCTCGGGTGGAATAGCCCTGTCCCACATATGAAGGATTCTTTTAGTCTCAAATTGTCTGAAATGAGCACAGTGACCTACTTTTCATTGTTCCATCATCACTGTCTTCATCTTCATTGATCACCATGGTACCCAGTTCCGACTGCAGCGTACTCGCTTCACTGTTCACAACCACCGTTCCACTCTCACTTGACACAAGCGTATCTAGAAGTAGAGAAAAATAATTTGATTATACAAGTGTATAACATCTTATTTGTTTTGTTTAACGACACCACTAAAGCACATAAAGCACATTGATTTATTAATCATTGTTTGTCAAACATTTGGTAATTCTAACATATAGTCTCAAAGAGGATTTTGTTTGTTTGTTTGTTTGTTTGTTTAACGAAGCACTCAACACATTATAATGACGGTTATATCGGCGTTGGACATACGGTTATGTCGAGAAAAAACCCAGTGGTTAGCTGACGGGGATCGATCCTAGACCGACCGCGCATCAGGCGGGCACTGTACCACTGGGCTATGCTGCCCGCTCTCTCAAAGAGGAAACCCACTACTCTTTTCGATTAGCAGTAATGGATCTTTTATATGCACCATCCCACAGACATGATAGTACATATCACAGCCTTTGATATACCAGTCATGGTACACTGGCTGAAACGAGAAATAGCCCAATGGGCCCACTGACAAGCATCGATTCTAGACCAACCGAGCATCAAGCAAGTGCTTTAACACTGGGCTACATCCCACCAATGGGCTTATTTAAAAACATGGGCCTATTTTCAGTCAAATGTGTTAAAGGGAACAATAAGATGTAAAACTACAACACGCAAAACATCACAGCATACCAGTACACATTATGGTTTATCATGTATTAAAACTGAGGTGTCTTAAATTGTAATTTGTATTAGAAGTTGTGAGTGTGGTTTTAAAGTATGTCATGCGATGAGTTTATTAAATAGAGATGATTAAACGAGCTTGTGTTGTACTGATTTTACGAAACAAGTGTCAGGATCCTTGTACTGCCAGTGATATGGCGATGGTTATGCAAGAATCCTGACACAAGATTATTATCCATATTATAATTTTTAATGAATAACTAGGGTTGTGTAAAAATGTTTGAAACCTAAGTAGGATATATAAAAATGACATATTTTCAGAAATGATGTTTTTGGGTCATGTTGTGACATTATTTCTTATAATTCTGTCATTGGTTGGTCACAAGATATAGAGATTATTATACGAGCTTGTGTGTCATACAGATTTTATTCAAACGAGTGTCAGGATTTTTGTATTTTCATAACATCAGTACAACATACACTCTAAAGTAATAATTTCTTTATAATCCATATCATTATTGTTATTTTTTTATGAATAACAAGGAGAATCTCAAAAATCTTCTACTACAACTAGAAGGAGCTGACGAAATGACGTCATATTTCACATGCATAGTCTGAGCTAGGACTGGAGAAAACAACATCATGTGTGCTACGTATGACTGTTACTGACTCGGTTATGTTGCACCATGTGGGTAATAAAACTGTAGGTGAATTTGTAATTTGTAATTTAGAAGTTGAGACTGCTGATTTAAAGTTACATTGTCTGGTTACCATATTATAACATCATGTAGAAATATGAAATACAAGCTTAAATGCATTTTTTAAAAACTTGTGTGTGTTCGCTATGAACGGATATCGTCAAAAGTACATGTTCGATTCGTAGTCAGTGCCGACATAGCTCGGCAAAGTTCAAACGACAGCCTGTTGTCAGTTTCAGTTAGCACGTGCATTTGCCGATTTCAAATTGTAGGGTTCGTCTCAAAAAATTAAAAGAGAAATCTTGCACTGTACGAAGAACGTTCGTTTGAGGATACGGTACTAGTCTTTCGTTAAAACCGGTTTGATCATGACAACATAACTTCCTATTTCAGAAGTAATATTTTATAGTGTTAGTAGAACTTTCAAAGTTTATTTGTATACTAGTAACACATTAATCATGTATACTGTAGATCAATAAAGTTTTGCGAGAAACAAAGTACTGCGAAAACTGCGACGAACTAACCATCGCAATACTTTATATACGCAGTAGTATGATTACTAAAATAAAAATAATTAAATGAAAAAGAAATGAACACAACAAGAAGTATGACAACTAGTCCATGAATGCCACAGTCCTTCGAACATGAATAGGCTTGATCACACTTATTCTCAAATCAACACCTTTGTCTTTATTTTCTTTCAAGTTCTTAGCAACAACTTCGGCATACCACTGTGTGAACTTTTCCTTCATGGCCGATTTAAAATCTCCATTCACAGATAGGTCCATCGGTTGCAGCTCGCCTGTGCAGCCGGCCGGTACAAATTTGACCCAACCGTTACCGTGACACTGAGTTACTGGGTAGATACAGAGCAAATGGTGTCTTAACTTTCCAATTAAACTAAAACAACACATGGGCTGAGCTTTTACTTTACTGTGAGAATACCCCTGTGGCTTAAAACATCAAACAATTGAACTTCGCTGCTAAAGCAATGATATTGTGATTTTACTAATATTGACGTCGCAATACTTTGTACACGCAGTTATGGCTATGGTTTAGGACTCGCAATACTTTCATGACGCAAAACTTAGTTGATTTACAGTATATTGTTTAATAAAATATACTAAAGTAGACAATGAACGTTTTCACTTCTTAATTTTACGTGTTAAAATCGTTTGGAAAGGGTAAAGTTAGGAGGCAGGGGGTGTTTAATGACATCAAAGTTAGAGCATATTGATTTAATAATCATCCGACGCCATACAACCGTAAATAAAAAGTGTTGAATGCATCGTTAAATAAAACATATCCTATCCTTCCTTCCATCTGCTGTTGGATGTCTAGCATTTGGTAATTTTGACATAATCTTAGAAAGGAAACAGGTGCATGTGCGGGGGAGGGTCAAAACCCTTACTTGCTCAAGCTTAAAAAATTTGAAATGTATTTTCTGGGGGAGCATGACCCCATATAAACTTCACTCAACACAGTCTATAACCCCAACCCCACGGAAATCCCTGCACACGCACCTTGGAAACCCACTACATAGATTGGTTTTTTGTGGGGTTTTTTTAGCAAGGAATCGTTTATATGTACCATCCCACAGACAGGATATCCCATACCATGTACCTTTATATAGCCCTCGATGTGCATCGATCCTAGACTGACCGCACATTGCTAAATAAAACCCACCTTTTTAGGTCTAAGTAATGAATCAAAATAGCATAGTCTTAAACAATGTTACGTACATCGAAGACAGTACCCTCTTCCTCTACCCCATGAGCGTTACGTAATTAGTAGAACACCCTTACAAGTAACGCGTATGCCAATAGCTGGCCATTGTCAAAATTTCAAGCAAATCCCCCGCCCACCGACCCCTGGGAAGGCGTTGTACCATACCACTGTGGATATAAATATGTTTTGGAGTTATGAGACGACCCCTCAATCCAGACAGTTAAATTTGTTTTAAAAAATTGCGAAATCTCACATGGTCTCTTGTTGGGGTATTTTACACTTGTGATAAGCCAATGAAAACCGAGATCGGTAGGAGCCTGTCAAAAGTGTTCCGCTTTCAAAATAATGGATATGTTTTTGACCTGGATAAGCCAGCGTAGAGAAATCAATGATGAGTGCGGCGCCATATATGCACCAAACGTAATGGGATTTTCTGTTCTACATGCTTAAATAATAAAAATATTCCAGACAATGCTGCTTTAGAACTCATCGTGTTTATCCTGACCTGTGTCACTCAGAGGTTTCATTGTCCCGGAATCTGGGTCATCGGTCTTCTTCACCATCGTTCCATCAGCTTCATCTTCATCACCCTGCAACAATAACCAAAATATCACATTTGAAGTTCACTTTCAGTTTGTGTAGGCACGTGTTTATTGTCATGTCATGACTGTTACATCTAACCTAAAACAAGGTGTGGAAAATATGCACAGGTAAGTAAACTTAACATTTGGGATAAGGATAAAATTCAGTTAACTCTTAAACCATTTTGACAAAAGTTCAGGTTGGAATCAAAATACTGAAGGATATATTCATCACTAATAATTGACCATACAGACTTTGAAGAAGATGATTGGGTTTAGTTTAGTTTTTTTGTTTAACGACGCACTCCACACATTATAATTACAGTTATATCGGCATCGGACATATGGTTATGTCGAGAAACCCCCCCCAGTGGTTAGCCGACAAGATGATTGGGATTACTCATCGACGAGTTAAAGTGAAAGGGTCATACACAATGATCATGATGTAAGGTTTTAAACAAAATATTGTGTTCTTGTGTAAATTTTATTTGGGGTAATTAAAGACTCACTAGAAGGTTGTAGTCTTTTTCATTAGCTATTTGGATGTCTCAATTATACGAGTCACAAGTTAATGGCCAGTATAAAATGTTACGTAACTTTTATACAAATTAAAAAAACAATTCATAGTCAACGATATGTAATGAAAAGTAGGTTACAGATGTGGTTCCAGAATGCATGTACAGTAAAACCCCTCAAAACCAGACCCTCAGTAAACCGGAATTCTCTCAAAACCGGACGTTTTTCACGATCCCATGATTTGTGTATCTTTTAACACTAAAATTTACCCCTCTAAACCGCACCGGACGAAATTATCTGATCCCATCGTGTTCTTTTAGTACTAATTTTACATCAGAAAACCGGACGGTCACACTGACGTCAATCATTACTGCATCACTTCTACTTTGAATACCCACTAAGCCGAGTATGTGATTGTGTAGGCAGAGCTTATTACACGTGCACATGCTCGATTCTCGATCCCCAAGACCGATATTATTTATTTTAAAACATATGTTTGCCACTCCCACTTCTGTCATTCATGTCGGTCCAAAGCATGCGTCAGTTTTTATTATTAGGGGTGGGGGGAATGTGGTTTTTAGCAGTGCATCTGCATGTGTTTATTTGTCTACATCAATAAACTGAGGTGGATTTTAATTCTTAAGACTGAACCGGTCATAATGTTTAATAAAATAAATGGTCACTTGCATGCACCACTGCACTAGGCTAGACATTCGTTCAAATCTGCGGAGTCGGTCACGAGATTGAACAGTTGTTAACAATAACACCAATCTTGATGAGAAAAGCTATCAAGGCATTACACTCCAATTAAAACAAAGTACCCAGAGGTTGCAACGGGTTACAATCACTGTCTCGGTGGAAGTGTCATTGCAATCAACACCTGTGTTAAGTGTGTACAGAGGCCAGTCAGATCGAGTGACATAAGAGTCCCGACAAACTTGCAAGAGGCTTTTTGTTAAGTGAACACTGATTTAAAACAATATAACATTTACTGAAATAATCTATACATGTATTTATTGTGCACTATTCAGTGTAGTGTATTTAATAATGATAAATGTCTTGAAAATTGTATATGGTTTCAGCATTTCTGGTTTGTTTGTTGTTGAGCCGGTAGAGGTCAAGTGATTGGTCAGCCAATCAGAGATGTCGTTAGTAATCAGTTAGTAATCAGTTAGATGAAGCTGTCAAAAGCCTGAATGGTGTCATACCTGTTTCTAGTGAGTGTTTTGTACAATAAACTGAATTGAAATTACTGAATGCTCGTACTTTATATACATATAACTTATATGAATTATAGTTATTCCACTGGGCTAAATGTACACAATTAGATAAATTTTTGTTGCCGATGTGATCAAACAGACAAACGTTTTCTTTTCTTCGTGTTTAGATGTTTTTCCGTTCGTGATTACTGTATCAGCAGAGAACACCAACCAACAAACGGTTTACCACAATACTGAAACATCTGTAAACTGGATACCCCTTAAAACCAGACTTTTTTCTTGGTCCCATGGCTGTCCGGTTTTGAGGGGTTTCACTGTATATCTTTCTAATATTTTCATATACTTACAATTTATAACCTCCACTAGCTGATGTGTGTATCTGTGCTGGGTGTCGCTAAACATTCATTCATTCAGTCAGTCAGTCAGTCAGTCAGTCAGTCATTCATTCATTCATGTATATCATTTTTTTACTCCCAGCTTCTTTGGTTGCAGGTAGGAAGCTTGTGACAAAGTATAAAAAATGCAGTATTGTTGGACTTTTAACACATTTTTCGTATGACTAAGCAGAACACCAGCCTGACAACTTCATGGTGTGTGTGTAACTCCTGTTTCATGTTGGACTAGGGTTGGGATGGTATAAACATCTTTGTAATCTGGTTAAGGAGCTCTGTCATGTCTGAATGATGGTGTATTACTGAAAGACAAGTAGTGTGCAAGTGAGCCATTCCGTCATTCAGCTGTAAGAATGTTTCCATACCCCTGGCACAACCAATCAGCTACCCCACCCCAGACAAAGCTTTTAACTTGTATGCGTCTAGTTTAGAACATTGGAAGTGGGGCAATGCAAACTGTGAGAAATCAGGTTACACTACAGAAAGAAATGGAGTGTATGTCTGTTGTTAAGAGCAGGTTACCGAATCATCTCCATTGAGGGACACCATGGCCTGTGCATCTTGTATCTCCTTCGCCTCTACAATCATCTTCTGCAGCACGGCACAGTTCTCCGACTGCTTGATAAACTCGTGCTGAAACATAAGTAACCAAACTCATTCTTTTGTGCTAAAATTACAATCAACACATTTCAGTATGCATTACTAACAAATCTAAATATTCATAGTAAAACTGCTTTTTAAACAAATTTCTTTTGTTAGTTATTCCAATAGAAGAAAAAGAAGACATTTTAATAATTAAAGCAAAAATCTTGTTGTTCTGTTAATATGTCCGGCCATTGGGGAGATAATGATGACTGTATGAATGCACAGCATGCAGTATATAGTGTGTGAACGTGTGTGATGCTAGTGAGGTACATTGTGTGCAGTACACTGAATATTTATAAATGACACTAACAATTCAATTCAATTCAATTTATTGCACAATACCAAACAAACTTGTGTCAGCAAACAGGAAAAAAATACCCCAAAAACATACATCACTAACAACAACAATTAGTAATAATAACAATATTATTGTATAGGTTATACGGTAACAAAAAAATTCTATTATATTTATTGGAATAAAATAACTATATAAAAATAAAATGGTCAAAGTACTTGGAAATAACTAAATTAAATTACTGCTCTATGCTGCTATGACCAGAGTTTTTTTGGTGTTACAAAATGTGTATTTATCGATTCTAAAGAGGCTGGATGACTTTGTACTCGTCTCTTTCAATTTCTGTATTTTGTAATGTGTTTTTCAGTGACTGATATTCCTTACTAACAGTGATAAATCAGTTAGAAGTTCTTTAATCTGCCATTTCATGATAGATGGTTCATCAAGCAGACTTCTGTGAGTCTCGAATCTTAGTACATTCTCGTTTTGTTTCACTCCAATTTCAGCTTTATACTGACTGCAAGTGTTACAAGAAACATGTTCAGGTGTCACCTTGACCAGTCGAGTGGATAATTATGAAAGTTTGCATTCAAGATATGCAATGGAGACTTTTAGGCATCGACTTCCTTGTTAGCTGTTATGATATCCTTATCTGCCAGTTCCAATTTCATTCGGATGTTTTCTTAATCTGCCTGATCTAAGTGACCCAGAAGCTTTCCTTTAATATCACGAACAGCAGATTTGAAGTCACAAAGATTCTGCAGCTGTTTGTTTATATTAATCCGTCTCTGAAAGGGAATCAACGTTGTTTGAGTTGACAGGTGGTATGTCCGTTTGAATCAGCCTACTGTGCACAGCAACAGGCAGTTTGAGACTGAGACTCTGAGCAGCTGGAATAAATACTTGATGGAGTTTGTGTACTAGCTATATTATTACACAAAACATGTGTCTCATTATGGACATGTAGTTTAACACTATTGTCGAAAATTGGGACGTTAGCACCAAGCTCAGGGCCAACGTCTTTTGTGGTACAGGTAATAGAAGCTTTGGAAGCTGTACCAAAATTTGATGGAATGTGTGTGCAGTTCAAACATTGATATTTTCTTCCAGTACTATAAACGTTGTACAGCTGATAAATAGGTAAGCCAGTACATTCATAGTGGGTCAAGAAGGAACAAATACTTCATTTTATCATGTGAGCATCATCTCACAATGTGGACTGAGGACAGTTTAACATTGTTGCTTTATGACTATTGTTGTTCTGGCTGCTAATTTGAGTGCTGATCTTATTTGTACTACATGCAGTTGAAGGTAGGCTGTTTAACAGACTTGGTGGTGGTATTTGACCTATTCACGTTATTTGACTGAGCACAGCTGCTCCTTTATTAGCTATTGCATCAGCGGCTTCGTTATCTTGATCACCCAAATGACCATCTACATGTTGCCATTCAATTTGAATGTTGTTGGACATGTCTGCAAGTTTACGCAATAAATCATTATTCTTCCTCGACTTCATTTCGCCAGATCTTGACCAAACACGTGAAAGGCTGTTGGCAGCTTGAATTACATATTCACTGTCAGTATGTACGATACGAATGGATAATATAGCACATGTAGCTTGTTCAATAGCTTTAATAGCTGCATAAAGTTTCCTTTGAGTGCAGCTAATAGAGAGAGTAGTGTCATGAGTACATGTTTCAGGAGGTACAGAGAGGTTAATAGATAGAGAATTATAGGCCCAGTAGTACCCCTGATGATACATGAACAAATATTTTCTCACTGGGGAAATTATTGACATTTATATATTATGATGCTTCATCAAGAGTAGAGTAACTTTCATAATTGCTCCAGTTCAAAAATATTCCACAGATCTGGTCACTAGAAATTTTCCCTTTTCCCCAAGACTTTTGATAAAAGTTTAATCTTCAACAATTGTTTGTAATGTCCCTCTATGGTACACAGTATTATAGTATGTGTTATAAAATTTCCATATTGTGTTACATTTTACACTGTTTATATTTTTATGTTATAATGTTGTTATTATTTAAAACAAACCACAAGGTTTAATGATCTTATATGCATTGATAAGGAAGATCTGTCCCGAACAAGGATTTCCTATAATGCATGAAAAATAGGCTGTGGTGATCTAGTTACGGTATGTGATACACCACCATCCCGAGCTGTGTTAGCATGCAAAGTTTGATGAACCTACATGTATATGAATTGATAACAAAAATATGCTCTGGAAACGAGAGGTTTACGGACAATGCCATGCATATAAAAGATTGAGGCTCACCTCCAATAGTTCTGCAGCTGTTACCCGGTTCTCCGGGTTCTTCACTAAGCACTTGGAGACAAAATCAATGAACTTTGGCGACCACTTGTCAGGATTTCGGAATGATGGAGGCGGCTTTGTTGGGATCATAAATATTGCCTAAGACAAAAACAGATAAATTATGACTATTCAGAAGGACAACCAGAGTAGTATTCCAAACAAAATGAGAGTAGCAAATGATATATGAGTTATCAGAATTCTATTTTAACTTTTCCATCTAGGTGCCAGATAGTGCCTACTTGTATTTTCATATAGATAATATGTGTAGCATGCCCATGCACCATAAAGTACAGCAAAACAAAGAAATGTTATTAATTCTGCTAATTATCAAACTGATATCCACTATGAGTTTTTTGTTTCAGCATCAAGGTGTGTAGCAAGTTTTGAAGAAACAGCAGTCAAACGTTCCAGAAACATCCTCTCTCAGAAATGATCTTCAAACTTTTTTCAAATGCAAACACTCATTAGTCAATAGACGAGACTATAACATAACAGATAAAGACTGGACCATGCTGTTTGTAGCATGATGCAAGCAAAGATGAAACAATTATTTACTGAACGTTTTCTGTGGCTAAACTAGGGGGTCGTCTATACAGTACATAGGCAAAAAACTAAACATTTTGTAACCCTGTACACATGGCATATAGAGTGGGCCAGAACCCCCCTCCCCCTCCTCCTTGTATGCATACACATCCAACAGCAATAAAATGGTGAACATTCGTATGTAAACCACCTCACAATTAAAAATAGATCTTGACTTCCCCCCTCACAAATCTCTTATTATAAAGGATTGAAAGAACTTGCACTGTTGTAAGAAGTGGGGGGCACGTGCACATTTTATTACACACCAGTATATATTACTCATGTCATAACAATTACTCAATACCTAACTAGCACACTGACTGGCATGGCAGTTCTTTTTTAATTTAAATTTAAATGTCACCACTTTGCATCTCACTGAATTTCAGCACCTCATGAACAGACAACTAATGCAAACTTAACACCAAAACTGTACATTACTGATATCTCCTCACTTTTCATTTTATGTTGTTTAAGTTTCATACATGTTTACCACTTTGTTTGTTAATGGACATGTGTTTTAGTTGCTATAAAATAATAGGTTGTTAAACATTCTTAATTCTTTTAATTTATTACATACAATAAATGGGAATATGTTTTAAAACTAGAAGGGTATATTCATGTGTGTAACATAGATGACATTTGGTACAAGTGGTACCTTAGGTCTTGACATCAGTTTAATTAGAACTGCAATGCGATTTGGTTGCAGTAGGTGTATAATAAATCAAATACTATATTTGCTTGCCTGTCAGACAATTTTTATGAAAAACAAAGTGTTAGCATCTGAACTGATTTTGCTCATGGATATCAAAACTGTTTATTAATTTCATAAAAAGTATGACAGGCAAGTTTGTTTAGTAATTTATATTTAATGTTTTCATCAAGATAGTCGTTTATCAAACATTAACTAGGCGTGCTAAATTCTGCCTATTCAAGGCCAGATCCAAGGGATGTACATCACCTCACTGAACATCAGTGTCCTAACAACCCAGTGTTTAACACATTCATATAATTCATTCATTTCATTTTAAGTGTGGAAAATAAAACAAGAATTTTAAATGTTGTTAGTGGACTGTGATGAACATCCATACATGTAGGTGCAACTATAACCTATCAATATGCTGGTCAGTATGGGTGTTTTGGGCACTGCATGTTTATAATGCATGTTTCTGTACTTTGAAATACTTTAAAAGTTACACTGTTTCTCTAGAAGAAACCTGCATCTGCCCCTGTTAGTTCAAATGTTCTCTTTAATTTGGAACCATATAATACATTTAAACAATTAATAAGGAAACCTAACCTTTAGTAGGACTCACCGTATCAATATTCAAAGACTTCATATTGACTAAACAACAATTAATTGATCTGTAATGACTGTCTAGGAAATCAAAGAATAAAATACAGACATACCCTCATTGGATGAATATCACCATATGGTGGTTTACCCTCGGCCATTTCTAAAGCTGTAATACCTGAAAAAATAAAATGTTTTAAGTCCGGGGGTTTAACAACACCTCTAGATACCAATTAATTAATGACTAGCTATTGGATGTCAAACATTTGGTCATTGTCACAGTCGTAAAAAAAACACCTACAACAGTGGGGTTTTTTGCAGGTTTATATGCAATTTACTATAGACAGGACAACACATACCAATCCTGAGGCAATCCATGGAGTGGGGAAGAGCCCAATTAGTACTGACTTAGATCCTGCCCTCTGTGAAAAAAACACCCAATAAAAATAATTATTTACATAGATCCTGCCCTCTGTGAAAAAACACCCAATAAAAATAATTATTTACATAGATCCTGCCCTCTGTGAAAAAACACCCAATAAAAATAATTATTTACATAGATCCACAGGCCTGCACAAATTGCACGAACGATCGTTTCGTTCGTGCATCGGTTATGCCATTTTATTTTGCATAACCGATTTACCGTTCGTGTACATTTTACTGAATGAACCAACATATTTTTATTGCGAGTACTAAAATTAGCCTTGTAACGCCACAGTGGGTTTTTTTTCGTAGCACGTAACGTAACCAGTCAAGTTTGTATAAATATCTT
>JAECMU010061673.1:0-13841 GCA_016106625.1 Dracogyra subfuscus
ACCGCCTGCACTGACATATGCAAGGGAGCACCAGCAGTCTGATCAAGATCGGTAGCAGGCGGGGGTGGAACACAGCATAGGCTTATTTACAAGATATATGCTTGATAGTAACAACATTGACAAAAGTCTATTAACTAACGCTAAAAGTCACCTAAAATCAAACTCTAGCTACGTAGGCCTAAACAAAATCCTTAATGACAGATACATGTAGGCCTACTACGAACACTTTAAAATTAAACTACAGAACTCTGAAAAGCTGCAAATATTTAACCATATTAAAAAAAACTAATTTTAGACAAGCTGTCACAAAACTATGTTTATGTGCTCACAGACTGGAAATAGAGGTTGGACGTTATAGGAATATCCATAGAAACGACCGTATATGTCGGCTGTGCCAAAAAGAACAAGAAGATGAGATTCATTTTTTGACTCGATGTCCAATAAATATGCATCTAAGAAAAATACTATACTATAAAGTCGGTCAAATACGCTATGAGTTCACATTTCTGTCTGAACTGGAAAAATTTGTTTTCCTTCTTGACAGCCCAGAACAAGTAGGGGAAAGTGCCTAAAACGCCCACTGCGCCTAATAAGCCCACTACCATTTTCGCACGTTTTCCGAAAGATTGATGTCATAATTACGTCATAAATGTTTTGTCCACGTATTCTGTGACCTTGTACAACGCTTATGATAACTAAAGAAGTAGTGACACTAACCAAGAAACAGAAATGTAATTTGATACGTTTTCTTACTATTTTTCCATAATTTCAAAGTGTGATATCTGACAAATGTTTATAGATAGTACATAACACATAGGCAATCTCTTTTGTGCATATTTTTGCAATAAATCAAGTAAAATTCTTTTTCTTATTTAAGCAACGCACTTCTAAACTAAAAGCGTGCTTGTGCTCAAAACGCACACCTCTGATGTCCTTAAAACACACAGTGGGTGTGCCTTTTAAGAAAAGAGGTGGGCGTTTTATGAACATATTAAGCTGATGTGATTCCTAGTTGTTAATTAGTATTTACATTAACTTTAAGTAACATAAAATGTTTATTGTTTATCTAAAACCGGTTAAACATAGCCTTCTAAACTTGAACGCTGATGACCTGTCTGGACATAATTAACGTGATGGTACCTTACTGTAGAAAATAAGGAATAGGCCGTATTCAGTCTTGAAAGGGCTGTTTTCAGTCTTGAAAGGGCTGTTTTAGGTCATGTTGAGTCAGTGGTGGGAATGAGCACACTGTAGTGGAACTGAGCACACTGTAGTGGGTGTAGGCCTAAGGGGCTCTGGCCACGATGTTGGTGTTGTGGAACAGGTTGTAGGAGGGCATGATGTAACCGTGATAGAATGTACACCACTGCAAAACCCGCAGCAAATCAAACGGCAAATACTAATAGCACTTTCCCCAATTCCTAAGGCCGAACCACGAAGTAGGAATAAACATGCCCAGGCAGCAGAGCTGTTAATTTCGTCCCCATATAAAAATGCATGAACTGAAAACGTTGCATTGAGGGAAAGAGGAATGGAGACGGGGGTCAGGGAGGCGAATGACAAGAAGCAAGTCGTATTGGGGAAGCAAGAGTTATGGCATGAGAAAGGAAAAGACTAAAAAGAAAAATAATCACCAAGGGTGGATCATCTGCTCGGACAAGAGTCATAACACGTTTTGGAGCAAGTGTAGGTAAGGGCCGGGTAGGGAGGTGGTGAGGAAGCAACGTCTGCATATGTTGTATTTACTGTCAAGAGAAATACAGTCCTCCACCGACAGAAGGTGCCAGTTTTTTTTTGTATTTTTTTGCTTGTGACTTGTGTTGTTAAATCGCAAATGTAGTTATATCTGTAAATATACGACCAGGCAACGTTAATTGTTACAAATTTTTATGCAACATGAATTTACAACAAAACGTCTAGTTGACTGTAGTCTAATATGTGTTGTTTAAGGGATGAGAGCATAGAATGGGCCTTTTGTGACCATTGAAGTAATGCAAAATATGATGGGGTGCATCTTGTGACCAGAGGGGTGCCTGTTGAGAACAGTGTCCACAAAAGGCCCACTTTATACCTAACTCTATTTTTCTGTCATTATTTAAGAACAGAAAATAATATACACGTATAATTCCCAGGATCCAAACATGATTATTAATTAAATCGGCAATCATAGTTTGTGTGGTTATAAACACTACCTTTCGGGATGTACATGTCATCAATGTTAAGGGGGTGCCTTTCAGGCACTTTCCCCTAACTCCAACTGTTGGGCAATTCTGTTCAACCATAGGCAAAATGAACTTACCATACCCTCTATTACAACACCAACTTGAATAAACAGTATACACACTTGGTGACACTGCACACATTAAGTTTACCTTTTTATATTCTAATTATCAGGCGCAGATCCAGTGGGGTCGATAGGCACGAATGAAAAACCTTTAAATATATAGTAAATAACTTTAAAACGCGTAGAGGTGTGGCTAAATATTGCGTGTCCTATTATTTTGGCGTGAAATAACGTCTACATTTTGATTTCAGTGGTATCTGAAAGTTTGTTTTGGCGTGTTTGGGTATTACCGTATTGGTGGCCCCCTGAAAACACAGCTCATATATTGTCTTGCAATCTTGCCATTTAGTAGTTATTCGGAACAATAAAAAAAAAATAAAAAAAAATATTCATTACCTATAAAACATTTTAATATTTATTCATCATAGTTGTAAATGCTGTCAACACCGTAACATCTCTTTTTATGAAAAATTAGTATCCAAATGAGAGAGAGAGAGAGAGAGAGAGAGAGAGAGAGAGAGAGAGAGAGAGAGAGAGAGAGAGAGAGAGAGAGAGAGAGAGAGACATAGGGTGTTGTGATCTTACACCTACCCAGTAGCCAGCACGAAATACGATATATAGCAAATCTCAACGAACCTCCACTCTCACCTATTACATATCAGCGACATGTCAAATGTATTGTAAAATTTGGGATCTTTTATAAGCACCATCCCAGAGACAGGATGGCACATATTACGGCCTTTGATATGCCAGTCGTGATGCACTAACTGTAACGAGAAACAGCCCAATGGGCCCACCAACAGGGATTGATCCCAAACCGACCGCGCATTAAGCGAGCTCTTTACTACTGGCCTACGCCCAGCCCCAAAACCTTCATCTGACCCCAGACAAAAGACATGAACTTTAAAGCATTATTTAAAAAAACAAAACAAAAAAAACAACAACAACAACATAAAACACTTTTCACAAAAGTACTACTAGACAAAGTGGCATACTCATTCTTAGAGAATGGCCCCTAGGCCTATATGTTTTGACCGTAGCCATTAAATTTAATTGATTGAATGTGCAATTGCCCCCATGACCCCCCCCCCCCTCCTCCCCACACATACACCCATTTTTTAATAATAATATTTAATAATAATAATAATAAATGTGTTTTTTTACCAATATCGCATGGATTATTTTTGGTGAAAAACCACAGTTATTTATAATAAGAAAACCTTTACGTAGCGAGTTCTGTTCTATATTTCATGAAATACGGTAAAGAAAAACGACCTTGACAGTTTCTGTTTCTTTGATTCTATTGGATATCTGAAACACACCTCTCTGTTTTGTCCCCATGTGTTGAGTTGGTTGACGTATTTGTACTGCTGTTAACGTGTAAGTATATAATTACCCAGTTTTGTAAGTTGTCATCTTAACAAATGAATGAAAACAAAACAGCTCAGATAAAACATGAAATAGCAGTTTGGAAAAAATAATGGAAGCAAAATTACTAAGGTGTAACTTACGAAAGATACTGTTGTTTGCTCCATTTTCGATAGTCAACTCTTTCGTTTGAAACGACCTAGATGGTCACAGCTGTGAGCAGAGTTGTATTATGTGGGCTGAACATCATATTGCATTATATTTCAGGCTGAACTGTTAGCTACCCATGTTGGAGGTATCTTCTATTGTAGTTCATCAAGATAAACTTCAGGTGCAGGCACTAATGCCTCTGCACGTGAAGTTTATCTTGATGAACTACTTCTAAGTGACTGTCATGGTTAGGCCATCGGTCTACAGGCTGGTAGGTACTGGGTTCGGATCCCAGTCGAGGCATGGGATTTTTCATCCAGATACCGACTCCAAACTCTGAGTGAGCACTCCGCAAGGCTCAGTGGGTAGGTGTAAACCACTTGCACCGACCAGTGTTCCATAACTGGTTCAACAAAGGCCATGGTTTGTGCTGTCCTGTCTGTGGGAAGCGCAAATAAAAGATCCCTTGCTGCTAATTGGAAAGAGTAGCCCATGAAGTGGCGACTGCGGGTTTCCTCTCCAAATCTGTGTGGTCCTTAACCATATGTCTGATGCCATATAACCGTAAATAAAATGTGTTGAATGCGTAGTTAAATAAAGCATTTCTTTCTTTCATTCTTTTGAAGTAATTTACGATTTGTATGCACATTACATTTGTTGGAAGGACACTTAGGCAGGGCATAAAATTTGGCACGAACGATTTTGTCGTTCGTCTGTCGGTTATGCAAAACCAATATCGGCACGAACGACAGATCGTTCCTGCAGAAACTGTAATCGTTCGTCAGAAAATCATATAGTAACATTGTTGCACATTCCCTTTGATCATTTCGCTACGTGCGGAAAATCATACGTGTTTTGGAAATTAAAGCGGTTTATGGGTATTTAATAAATGCAACATCATCATAGCTGGACATTTACTGATTGAGTTGAAAATGTTTATAAAAAGTGATTCGTACAGGTATTACGTATTCGTTTAAACATTCTACAAATTGTATGTAGGCCCGAGTAAGCCCTCTTAAGGTTGATTCATACTTCACCGTTGACACTGGTCGGCGGGTACTCGGAACACTGGATTCATACCCCAACCGTTTTCCTCAAGGTCTCCGTCAAACATCTCAAGCTCTCCGTTAAACAGGCGAATGCATTCCGAAATTTGCGAGCTTGGGGAAAGCGGTTGGAGTGTAAACACAATCACAATGGAGTGTTCCGAGTAACCGCCAATCAGTGTCGGCGGAGAAGTGTGAATCATAAATATCTATAATGTTCTTTATACTTGACAGTGCTAAAGGAAAGTCCAACCATAAGTCTATTGCAGTAACTGATTTCATTTAGATCTTCTTTACAATTTCTCATTAAAAGAAGTTTTGTAGAGAAGGCCACCAAGGAATTGCATCTTCATGACCAAGGAAGGATAGAAATGTTTTATTTAACGACACACTCAACACATTGTATTTACAGTTATATGGTGTCAGACATATGGTTAAAGACCACACAGATATTGAGAGAGGAATCCTGCTGTCACCACTTCATGGGCTACTCTTCGATAAGCAGAAAGGGATCTTTTATATACACCACCCCACATACAGGGTGGTACATACCACAGCCTTTAATATACCAGTCGTGGTGCACTGGCTGGAACGAGAAATAGCCCAATAGGCCCACCAATGGAGATTGATCCCACACCGACCGCGCATCGAGCTGGCACTGTACCACTGGGTTATGTTGCGCCCCTTTCAAAACAAAACATTTTCTATAGCAATTTTGCATGGGAATTTGTTCAGCATTGTTAAAATGGAAACGTAATGCACCCAGTTTATTATTAAATTGTTAGAACATGCAAGTGCTGTCATTGGAATGCTGACATCATTAAATTTCAAAATACTGACACATTGAAATAAAAACCAGTCGATTCACATGTATACCTTGACCCCTGTCAAAATAGTTCAGTTTTCCACATTAATGGTTAAACAGACAACACCATTTTGAGGAGCATGTTAACTCACCCCAAAATCAACTTGCCCCAGTGAACAGAGCCTCCCCCAGAAAGAAAATGGTTAAGTTTGTTTAGGGTTAGGGTTAAGAAAACCATACATTAATGATAAAGAGTAATTAACTTTGTAAATGTTTTTTATTTTAAACTAAAATAAAATCTGCAAAATATTTTACCCTTATTGCTTTTTTTTTCTTCTATTTAATAATAATTATTTGGAAAATATATTTATAAATAATCATGTTTGACGTCTGGTTCCAAACTATATCCTTCATGCAACAGTAATTATATACATGTATAAAGAGTCAACTGCCATTGTTAAAATATTTACACACAGTGAATAGGTGTTCAACATCGGTGAACAAATTGTGAATGGGTGAATAAATTATGTAGCTGTCATGCAGAAGCCTGTTTGTGACATTTGTGTGTTCAAAACTTCTGTCAAAAAATAAATAATTCGGCATATAGCTGTAACCATGAAGCGTCCAGTAACAAAACAGATATTCCTAAAGCAGCCCATACACAATCTATTTAATTGACAATAGTATTGATACATTATTATTGATGAATATTTGTTAGCCCTCAACGACAGACATTTTTGTTCTCTAGCCATTGCTCTAAGCTATTGCCTTTGCTTTTGATAAGCGAAAACATTAAAAAAAGGAGAACAAAATCATGGTTTCCTATAGAGAAAAAAGTTTGGCCATGTTGAACTGCTAAAGTAACTTGGAACAAATGAACAGTCATATTATTGAAAGTTTCTTCTTGGATGAAATAGCAAATAATTATTAAATAATTAACATTTTATTCATAAAATACAAATTTTGTCTCAACTTTACATCAATAGGTAAATATGAGAAAGTGCATTTTAAATTTAAAAAAAAAAATGCTTGTAAAAATTCAAAGAAAACATGATTCAAAGTTAATATATATTTTAATAAAAATAAAAGAAACAAAGCAGACAGTGAATTGATAATTTTATGAATGTTATATTTATAAAGAATAAATAAATAATTCTCTCCTTTTTCCTGCTTTTGTAAGGTAATAGATAACAATGTCTGATACAGCTACAATGTAACTGTGCATATAGTTATGAAAAAGGAATTGAATTAAAGTAGCTTTTGTAGCCTACACAAATGCAGGTTGTGCACTTTATGGTCAAAATAGTGTCGGCAAGTCAAAACCTTATCATGTGTCACCCGCTTGGCGACTGAAAATGTCTGCATTATGTATCAAACTGAAAATAATTAATGTTTGTAAGAGATCAAAAAGTTATTTGTTTTCAACTGGTTTCCTATTAATATCTGCACAACCAAACTCATATGTGACATAATAGCGACCACGTTAATATAGTAACAGTAATCATAGCCGACTATTTCGTTTGTTCCAATACATTTGTTAGAAAGTCAATAACCATGTGACTGGAACATGATTTGATGTGTAGTACTCTATGGCATATTGACCAATCAGAGCGATCAAGGTCAGATTATTTTTACTCTTGGAACTCTCGCTGCATGCACACTCTAGTTTACTTGACAACTTGTTTCACATTTATTATGTTGTCTAAAGTTATGGTTTTTTTTTTATAGTGTCGTGGTTAGGCCATCGGTCTAAAGGCTGTTATATAGGTACTGTTTTTGGATCCCAGTCGAGGCATGGGATTTTTTTGTAATCCAAATACCAACTCCCAACCCTGAGTGATTGCTCGATAACTGGTTCAACAAAGGCCATGATTTGTGCTATCCTGCCTGTGGGAAGCGCAAATAAAAGATCCCTTGCTGCTAATCGGAAAGGAATAGCCCATGAAGTGGCGACAGCGGGTTTCCTCTCAAAATCTGTGTTGTCCATAACCATATGTCTGATGCCATAAAACCGTAAATAAAATGTGTTGAGTGCATCGTTAAAGCATTTCTTTCTTTCTTTATTATGGCATGCTATGTTTGAAATAAAATCCTTTGTAATGACAGATTTTGTCGGAGTTTGTATATTTGTTTTATCAACAACATTGGGACCATTATAGATCAATAACATGAAGCTGACTTGAGGTAGATGTCAGAGCCGTTAGTAACTAATAGTGGAAGACATGTTACAAAATGTTGATGGCGGGAGACTGGTTAACTAATTGTTTCACTCGGTCTGGCTGAACTCAGCCCTTGGGATAGCCAATACATGTACGTCTTTCGGCCCTGAACTGGCATGAGTATTCAAATAGACATGCATTGTCGGTTTGTTTTTATTACTTTGATTCAAAGACTTTATAAAATTAAAATAGCAAGTTCATATCTTCCAAACGTTGAATCGCTGTTACATTGCTGTCATACATGTCGAATGCATGCCGTTAAAATTAATAACCGTGATTATTAAGGCGCTTACTTGGCTGGCTAAGGGAGCATGGGCCGTATCAGCTAAACACCCTGGGGAAAGCCCTGCCTTCCATTAGGTTGGTCAGCCTGTTGTGTAACCGCCATTTGACACTTGAAAGTATTCTTTGAAAGTGTTCTAAAAGACCCTAAATTTAAGGCATTCCTTAATTCTTCAGAAATCCTTTACCTTAATTCAGACCAAACTGGAAGAGTGAAAAATGCTTTGATGGTTTTCAAACCTGT
This sequence comes from Dracogyra subfuscus, assembly GCA_016106625.1. Lineage (NCBI taxonomy): Eukaryota > Metazoa > Mollusca > Gastropoda > Neomphalida > Peltospiridae > Dracogyra > Dracogyra subfuscus. Next base: position 8,399 of record JAECMU010061673.1, read on the forward strand.
CTGTAAGGTACTGTGACAACATATCTCTTCATCAATTTACTTCAAGTTGGTGACTTATTGACTGCAAGTTTCCTGACAGTTTTGTTCACTAGTGAATGCCCATGCTTGTCAGTGTCTGCAGTGTCTCTGAATCCCATTTGAAAATGTACGTCTGCTATCGGTCTCTATGCAGGGCTCAAACTTAAGAATTTGTCTACTAAGACAGTTTAAATTATGTAACAATAAGAAAATGTTGCATAGCCAAAGTATTATTAATGATATTGATTCTGCTGTTAAAGAAAAGGATGGTGAAACATTCTGGAAAAAGGTAAAGTCGCTATTATCTTGCAAAAGTAGCCAATCAAGCATATATCTAGAGAAGTGGCATTCATATTTTAAAATCTTGCTTAATCCTAGTAATCTTGCTTAATCCTAGTAATTGTAATTTACCTCATCATCTTTTGATGATGAGGTAAATTATTTTATTATTAATTTTGGCCCTGTTGATTGTGTTGACTGCATTACATTTAATTCTACCTTTGATGCTATTAATGATGAAGAAGTAAGAAGTGCTATGAAATCACTTACATGTATAAAAGCCCAGGTGTGGATAGTGTGCCATCAGTGTTTTTTAAGAATGCATTATTTATTATACCATATCTGAGGATGTTATTTAATTCTGTTGTAAATAGAGGTACATTCCCAGATTCTTGGAATGTGGGCTTAATTATTCCATTGTTTGAGAAAGGAGATATTACAGATCCAAATAACTTTAAAGGTATTTCGTTATTAAATATTCTTGGAAAATTATTTGCTTCTATTTTAGAAACTAGGATTAGGACATGGCTTGAATTTAATAATATTATCCATGAAGCACAGTCAGTTTTCAGAAATGATTACTCCACAATAGATAATATATTTACACTTCAGGCATTAATGTGTCAAAAATATCTTAGAAAGCCTAGACATAGATTTTATGTTGCTTTTATTGATCTTCGTAAATCTTTTGACTTGGTAGATAGGAACAAATTACTGTATGTGTTGTATATGAGGGGTATTCAAGTGAAAATGTTTAACATTTTAAAAGATATTTATGAAAAAGTAAAGGCTTGTGTTAGAGTAAAGAATGTTAGGACATATCCCTTTACACCATCTAATGGTGTCTGTCAAGGGTGTATGTTAAACCCAGTTTTGTTTATAATTTTTATTAATTAATTTATAAATGAGATGAATAATAGTAATCCTAGAGGAATTTTTGTGAATGAAAATATTAATGCTATATTAATGCTTCTCTTTGCTGATGATGGTGTACTTAGTGATGATACAGTAATAGGTTTACAAAAAAAGCTTGATGTATTAAATAAGATTAAGTAAAATGGGGATTAGAAGTTAATGTTGATAAATCTAATATAATTGTATTTAGAAATGGTGGGTACTTAAGATGTAACGAGAAATGGTTTTATAAGGGTAGTCAGTTAACAACTCTATCATATTATAAATATCTTGGTATAATATTCTCTTCTCATTTGAAATGGCTTGCGAGACTATCTATTCAAGCGAGAAATGCCTGTTTTCCTATTTTTTGCTTGATTCAAGAAACACCCTACATTATCTTATAGTATTGTCCAGAATATGGCTCTGAAATATGGGGATTTACTTACAGAGAATCTGTTGAAAAAGTACAAAGTAATTGTTGTTAAAGGTTTTTAGGAGTTGCAAAGAGAGTATAATCAAATGCTGTGCTTGGGGAAATAGGTAGAGATCATTTGTGTGTGAAATACTTAAGCCGTTGTATAAAATATTGGTGTACATTTTTATATATGGATTCATCCAGATATCCCAAAGCTTGTTATGATATGTTGAAATGTCATGATGAAACTGCTAAAATTAACTGGGTATCACATGTAATAATATTGTTGTTTCAAACAGGGTTTTCTTATGTTTGGATTGCTCAAGAATGTGGCAATTTCAAGTTATTTATGTCCAGCTTCGTATAGAGATGTAAAGACATTCATTTTCAACAATGGCATGATAAAATGAGCTCTTCTCATTTTTTAAAGATCTCTTGAGAATTGTTTCTAAATTTAGGTGTTTGTCACATAAATTAAAAGTACAAAACAGCAGATATAATCCAGTAATAGAAAGAAATGAAACTTTGTTCAAAGTGGAAGATGAATATCAGTTTCTTTTAGTATATGTCCATATTGTGCTCTGAGCAGAAAATATTTCATATCAGAAAACTTTATAGTAAATCCTTCAAGACATTTTTTTAATCTATAGATTTCTACCCAAAATTAAAAATTTCAATTCCATATAGCGCCTTACCCCAAAAGGTCTTTCTGTCAGAAACACAGTTACCAGGTTACCATATGAGTCATTCCATGTCATTTCAACACAGGTTTTGACATCACCATCACCAATTTTCATGAAATGTAGCATAGTGATTGGTATCATCGAGGAACACTCAGAAACCAGATTTTACCTTTCTGAGATACCGGTAAATACTTTTAGAGATATGGGTTAACGAACTTTGGCTGAAATAGCGTGGCCTTGTGGGTTAAAACATTCATATTTCCGGTAATATAGCACTTAGAAACATGGGGCTTGTACCATTTTAAAGGTCATATGAAGCCCAATTCTGTATTCTATTCAAATATTATTTAAAAAAACTTTAACCTTGACCTTACCTCGACCTTCTAAAATATATATATTTCAAAATGACCCATATTTCACTCAGTTATACTCCATGATATAACAAACAATTCCAGCAAATTTTGTGATGGGCACTCATACAGTTTATGAATAATCATCCAGTGAATGAGAGAATGTCACTGATAGTCTGCTTATAATTTTGATTTCCGCTTCATGAAAGCCTTTGCTGCCAATTTTGTTTCCTTCGCTGAAATCGTGTATGTGCGACCTTTTGTTATGGTTGGATCAAGTTGTTAAAACATCTTGACAGTCCATGGTAATGATATTGGGATGGTCTGGAAATACATATGATGGTGCTGGTCCATGAGGATGAAGAAGAGTCAGCTGTACATCTAGTGTTTTCACATCTAGTGTTTTTAACACATGCCAGCCACCACTGACTGTCATATATCACAGTGACATATCCTTTTATGGCACAAACATCCACAGTGTCTGAAAGGATAGATGTATGCTCCTCTCTACGCTCTGGACAGGATGAGAAAACACAAAGAGCAACTTTACCTTTGGACAATGGACAAATGATGTGTATTTTCCTTGTCTTAAAAGGAATTCACTCTTTACAGATGACATTGTATACAACTGTATAAATAATGATATGATAAAGCGATATGTGAATTTGCAAAATAAAAAAGACTGTTTTGCCTGCTGTTGTTTCACTACAAATGTTATAAAACCATTGGAGATGAAAACGGTTAGTGATATCATAAGACTCAAATTACTAAACTACAATGAAAAGAGATGAAGCCCTGAAAAACAAGCTTGTATTTATGATGTTATATATTTTTGTACTGCGACAATCTTGAATTGCATGGTGTGTGTTTTTGTTTTTCACAACTGGGCTAACATTCAATGGGCGATTATTTATAAACTGTATAAATGCCCATCACCAAATTTTCTGGAATTGTTGAATATATCATGGAGTATAAATGAATGAAATTTGGGTAATTTTGAAACATATATATTTTAGAAGGTCAAGGTCGAGGTCAAGGTTAAAGGTTAAATTTGCTAAAAAAAATAATTATAATATTTGAATAGAATATAGAATTGGGCTTCATATGACCTTTAAAGTGGTACAAGCCCCATGTTTCTAAGTGCTATATTACCGGAGATATGAATGTTTGAACCCAAAAGGCCACGTGATTTCAGCCAAAGTTCGTTAACCCATATCTCTAAAAGTATTTATCCACGATACCAAACATTATGCCAAATTTCACGAAAATTGGTGATGGTGATGTCAAAAGCTGTGTTGAAATGACATGGAATGACTCATATGTTAAAAAAGAAACCGATACTTCGTGCTTCACGTTTTGTTTTAACAAACACCACATACCAGGGGTGTACGTATATAAGGTGGTATGGTTCGACTAGATACATTATTTGCTGGACCTTTTAGATATGAAGTTGCCTGAGGTTGCAAAGTGCTGGAGGTTTGTATAGAGATCCAGGGACATGCTTGTTTTCCTGTTATCTGGAACTTTGAAATCGATAGTTTAAAACAATAATTTTTGATTATTTTGTAGATTGTATTTTTGTTATTAAGATTAGCAGCAAGGGGTGTTTTATATGCACCATCCCACAGGCAGTATAGTATGTAATAGGCCTTTCTTATACCAGTTGTGGAGGACTGGGTGGAATGAGAAATAGCCCAATAGGTCCACTGACGGGGATCGATCCTAGACTGACTGTGCATAAAGCAAAAGCCCACTAAATAACAAAGACAAGCAAATATTGTTTACAATCAAATATACATGTACATGTATGTGCTATATTAAAAAAAAGTGGATCACAGCTTTTGCAGGAGGGTTTGGACATGCACTCCCACTCTATATATGGGCCTGCACACATTTTGATCAGTTGTGTGCTGTTTAAATATACATGTAAATCACACACAAGTATCAATTCAGTGGAAATTGATACGAAAGACACACATTTTTGAAACAAAATAATGGCATGCATACATGTATGTTTGTGAAGGGTGATGATGGCAGTTGTAAACTTGATCAATGTCATAACCTGTAGATTAGCAGGCCAGTCATTTATGGACACCGGTGCTGACAGACATGCTTATTTTAATGCCATTGACACACATTTTATAACTTTTATTTTTATAGGCCAAACAAAGTTTAGAGACCCATTTTAACCACTAGCTAGTCAGAATATACTCTTGACTGTAAGAGAGCTAGACGGACACTTAGATGGTTACGACCCTTGTCATAACCGACTCTTGCTCTCTTACTGTCAAGAGTACTCGAGCTACATGCAGTAACTATCCAACAGCATGTTTCTTCTTTTATTCATGAATTTCAACTTATTTTCATACTTATATCCAATTACGGTTCAAGCACACTGTCCTGGGCACACACCTCAGCTATGCCAGGACAGTGGGTTAGTTGTTAGTTAGTGGTTAGTGAAAGAAAAGAGGGTGTATAGTGGTCTTATATCTACCCACTGAGTCCTTAAGAACTCGCTTTGGGTTGGAGCCGGTACCGGGCTGTGAACCCTGTACCAGTATAGTCCAATGGCTTAACCACTGTACCACTGAGGCAGGTCATGTTTCTTCACCATTCAAAATATAGATTCATGAATATTACTGTTGTATATATATACATGTATACTGTACAAATATAGATCAAGAAAGCTTAAACAGCGAACAACAAAGTATTGCCAAAGCTGTTAATTAACAATGATTGCAATACCTTATCCACGCTTTAATGTTGGTGACTGCTACAAGTAATAGAACAACAACCAACTG
>JAECMU010061678.1:0-20659 GCA_016106625.1 Dracogyra subfuscus
TACTGATAATAAAACTACAAAAGCTATAACTAGACTCAGAATTGGAATAACCTTTCAGGGCTTTATAGATTGCATTAAAGTCGAGGTGATAAACGTTGTGCCCAAAATACAGATGCCCAAAATAATCATGCCCAAATTAAGTATAAACATACTGACCCGGTGACCTCAAAATATCTCACCTCAAAAGCACTGAAATATTAAGTTTATTTTCATTAAAACAGCTAGAAATGCATTTCTGAATATTGACTACTCTACAGTAGGTGTTATAGTGATAGTATTGACCTAAAACGACCTTCCTGTACTTAGAAAAAAAAGTCCCCATTGTGCCCAAATTAGTGAGATCTAAAGCCCTGCCTTTGGCTTATATGACAGAAACTCAGAAACATTTGCATTTAAAATGACATGCCCTAGGTTTTAAAAACTGTGACATATTTTTCACTATTAAAGCCGTTTTTAATAATTTAAATTAGATGTTCGGACAGTTTATTATTTAGATTATTAATTTCTGTACACCTGAAGTGGTTCTGGTCAACCAACTTTTTGCAATTCTCCAAAATGCATTTTTCATAATTCTGGAAACACATCTTCGGCTGAGAAGTAACGTGTATGGAGACGAACGCTAGGTATTTTTAGACGATATGTCCATGTTTAAACATCACAGACTTTAGTTCCTCTCTTTTATAACTTTATCCAAATTATGTTACGGGTTTGTAGATTAACTAATCTTATTGACCATTCCAAGGGCTAAAACTAGGGTCCGCCCCTTTAAATAGGATATATCTATTTTTACAGATCTTTTTCACCTTCAGAGTAAAAACAAACAAACAACCTTAATAATCAATGATTCGGTCATTGGCACAAGGATCAACAGATAAATTTGAGCAGTGCGACGTAAAAATCAAGGATTACTTAATTGATTAATTTTCAGATTTGACATCAGCCAAGAAATCTGTAAATGTGGACCAGAGACATGCGGGTTACAGCCAGCCGACGATTTATGGGAAGTCGCAAAATGACTACCTGACACCTGCTGTGACGCGGACATCAAACAACGTGATGTATCCAGGTAATTGCTTTAATGAGGCTACACATTGCTGCTCAAAGATTATTAATTGAAACAGGAAGATGGGCAAAACCTAACCCAATTGCACTGGATAATCATAAATGTGCTACTTGTAATTTAATAGAAGATGAATTCCATTTTATATATACTTATTTGTCCTATGTACAAATCTATCAGACATTATATACCAAAATATTATAAAAATAACGCCAGTATGTTCAAATTTATAGAAGTGTTAATTAAATAGCAACAATGAAAGAACAGTAAGACAGTTAAAAGTGTATTGTTTTAAAGCCTTTGAAAAAAGAAACATAATTTTGTACAATTAAGTTTTCCCTGCATGTGAATGTGAATGCGTAAGTTTTCATTTTCAATATTGTTTAACGTGCACATTCAGAGCAAGCTGTTATAGCGCATGCCTGTCTTGGGCACACACCTCAGCTATCTGAGCTGTCTGTCCAGAAATTAGTGGGTTAGTTGTTATTGTTAGTGAAAGAGAAAAGAGGGTGTAGCGGCCATACACCTACCCAATGCGTCCTTAAAAACTCGCTCTGGGTGGGAGCCGGTACCGGGATGCGAACCCAGTACCTACCAGCCTGTTTTCCGGCGACTTAACCGCTAGGCCACTGTAATGCGTAAGTAGAACGTTTGTTATTTATATTATGTGCCTCTTTAATTTTGCATTTAGTTATTTTATAACGATCATGTTAATACTCATGGGCGCCATGTTGCTAATGTATGCCATTTATGTGTCAGTACGATTTACACGTTGTATACAAACAATATATATCTGTGTATATGTATATATATTATGTGCTCAAGGGCATATAGGCCTATATAATGCGAATAAAGTTCATCATTTCTTTATGCCGACTGACTAACTCGATAAGCAACTGTATGCAGTAGTTACGCGAACTGTAGGTCTGAGACAGGCGTGTGTGTAAATAATTAAAAAGCTAAAGTTGTTTTATTTAACGACACCACTAAAGTACATTGATGTATTAATCATCAGCTACTGGATGTCAAATATGTGGTAATTTTGACAGAGCCTAAAAGAGAACATCCTCAACATTTTTTGATTTGTAGCAAAGGAGTTTTTGTTATATGCATCATCCAACAGATGGGATAGCACATGCCACGGCCTTTGATATACCAGTCATGTTGCACTAGCTGGAACAATAAATAACCCAATGGCCCCACCGACGGATATCGATCCTAGGTGCAGGAAACTGTGCAGTGTGTCTCTATAGTGCTAACTTCTTTAAGAGGGGGTGTGGTTGGGCTCAAATCATGGAACACAGATTATATACTGAAAACAAAAAAGAAAGAATTCGCTTGGAGCAGGGGAAGGAATTCCACCCATGACTCCCTCCCCAGTACACGCGCCTGCGAGGTGTCATAGGTTGTAAGATCGGTCCTTCACAGAGGTCCTGTTAAGATGTTTTTCCGTTACAGTCAAAGTTTTAATTATCACTCCTATATCAAAAACCGTGTTCTGCTATGTCTGTGGGGAAACTAATGTGTTCAAAAGAGCACAAGATGCTCACCATGGATCGGTTTTACATGTAAATGTAAATCTACGACTAATCCACAATTATTATTACTATTATAGCACAACGAATATAATTAGAAATACACATATTTCATTTTATTTTGTCCTTAAAATACTCCATTTTCCTTAATGGTGTAATTTTCTTCGTCAGATAGATGCCAAACATGTGTAAATATATGCCCCATATAACTGCTAGTAGCAGATGTAAACTATGATGTTTTTGTGAAATTGCATGCAGGAATAGCTTATTTTCTTAAAACGGGACCAATTAAGTTTCGCCAAGCCTTCTAGATTATGGGAGCCCCACTCACATTGCTTGTGATATTCAGTGTTGGGCTAGTAAATAACTACCATCGCCATGCCTGATGGCTAGTGATTTCTTTTGGGTCAAATACTGTATTTAAGTCTATTGTATAAATATGAATGTGTGTACCCCGGTATGTATGTGTGTGTGTTTGTGTGTTGATTTATGTGTATGTATATGTGTGTTTGTGTGTGTATGTATGAGTGTGTGTGTGTGTATGAGTGTTTGTGTGTATGTGGTGTTTAGTGTGTCTTTGTGTGATGTATGTATATTTGTGTGTATGAGTATGTGTGTGTGTGTATGTGTGTGTGTATGTATGTATGTATGTATGTGTGTGTATGTGTGTGTGTGTGTGTGTGTGTATGTGTGTGTGTTTGTGTGTGTATGTATATGTGTGTGTGAGTGTGTATGCATATGTGTGTTTGTGTGTGTATGTATGAGTGTGTGTGTATGAGTGTTTGTGTGTATGTCGTGTTTAGTGTGTCTTTGTGTGATGTATGTATGTGTATGCATGTATGTGTGTGTGTGTATGTATGTGTGTGTATGTATGTGTATGTACGTGTGTGTGTGTTTGTGTGTGTATGTATTTAAGCATGAGTGAACGCACTGACTCAGGAATTGTTTTTAAAAACTAAAAAACATTTTACCCCAGGGATTCGAAATTGTTTTTAAATTGACCTTTGTGATATACAAAATATAACTGTTTTTCGGTTAGTCTTGTTTAAATTTATTTGGCTAGTACTATGTTTTGTTTATCAGCCAGATACTACTTACTTGTTTATAAAAAGATTGTTAGGAAAGGGATAACAACAAACCAACTGCTGAAAAATGGACTGGTCTAGAGGCTTAGACGTAGGCTTAGGTGGCAGGTAGTCATGTGGAGACTAAGATATCCTTGAGACTTGGATTGTTTTCTGTATTCAATCATATAACCGGACGTGCTGTAATAGGGTTTTTCATAACAGTTAGCAGATTTAAAAACTCCTCCTTCATAAGTTTACCAATATCAATGCCACGTCAAATGTAAATTATTGGAAAAATACCAGATTCAACATTGATTCCAAATGGCTGTTTTGTCTGTAATGTATGAATCCAGAAGGCCTCTTGTTCAAGTCTCAAGAGGTCTGTTTCGTCTTTTGAACCAAGTATCCGGGGTTGTTACAGTGTCTGCGCTTAACCTTTTTTGGGAGTCGCCATCTGGGCAAGTGGTGACAGCACTTCCACTTGCCCAATTCTATTTTCACTTGTCCAAATAATATTTTCTAAAACAAACATAATATTTCAACAGATTATATGAGAATGTTTTTTTAATTTTTTTATGTTGTTTTATTCAGTCGCCAGGCGGGCAACCTTACTATGGGTTTTTAGTCGCCTATCATTGTTTTCAGTCACCAGGGGCGATCGGGCGACCGTTAAGTTCGAACCCTGTTGTTAAACTGGAATTATTTCAAAATGTTCATCTAAAGAATGGTCAGGTAGATTGAAGTCATTGGTGACAGGGGTGTCAATTTCATGCCGAATATCATACTTGTGACAAACTGCTCGAATTCTTAGTTGGTTTTGCATGTGTCCTACATACTGGTTTTTTACATAAATTACAGGTGATTAGATATACTACATTTTTCGAATTTGATATTCAATTTTAGTCTGTTGACTTTTGAAAGTCGACTGCATTTTAAGTAAGTTGTGAAGTCTACACCTGGTTTTGGAACAAGTAGTAGAGGAGCCAGTGCTTATTTGAGGTGATTGGTTATGCTGAAGTTTGTATGGTTTATATTCTTCAGTTGCCCTAAAGGGATTTTCTAATTCTCGAACAGTTTTAGATTTAATGTTTCTTAAAAACCATTTTGAATATCCCCTAGGTTTTAAAGCACTAGATAAGAGTGAACAAGCCTCATTGAAATTCTGTTTGTTATTGAATTTCTGTGAAATCTATTAATCTGAGATTTAACAATGTCTTTAAAGGTGTGGTGTGGGTAAAAAGACTTGCAGTGGAGAAGTTGGTGTGTATCTGTGGGTTTGAAAAACACTTTGTAGTCTAGGTAACCTGATGTTTCAAACTATGTACCTTTATAAATTGTTACATCCAAAAGGCAACTGATTTATCTGATATATGGTGACCTAAGTTTGATATGGTCATCCTGTTGAGTTAATAGCTCAAAAAAGTTCCAAAATTCTTTTTTAGAATGTGGCCAAATGATAAGTATATCGTCGAGATATCTGAGGTACAAAACAGGTTCTTTTTTGGCTAGTACTATGTTTTGTTTATCATGTGTTTATAATGTGTTTCTTTATGTATGTGTGTGTGTTTGTGTGTGTATGTATGTGTGCGTGTATGTGTGTGTATGTATGTGTATGTATTTGTATGTATGTCTTTGTATGTATGTGTGTGTGTATGTGTGTATCTATGTGTATGTGTATGTATATGTGTGTGTATCAGTGTCTGTGCTCAACTTTTTTTTGAGTTGCCATCTGGGCAAGAGGTGACAACACTTTCACTTACCCAGTTCTATTTTCACTTGCCCAAATAATATTTTCTAAAAAACCCAAAACAATATATATTGCAACAGATTATAACAGAAAACATGAATTTGTATTTAAATCGGTTGCCAGGCGGGCAACCTTACTGTGGGTTTTCAGTCACCTGTCATTGTTTTCAGTTGCCAGGGGCGATCGGGCGACCGTTAAGGTCGAACCCTGGTGTATGTATGTATGTATGTATGTGTGTATGTATGTGTGTGTGTTTGTGTGTATGTATGTATGTATGTGTGTATGTATGTGTGTGTGTTTGTGTGTATGTATGTATGTATGTGTGTATGTATGTCTGTGTGTTTGTGTGTTTATGTGTGTCTTTGTATGATGTACCCCGTCAGCTAACCACTGGGGTTTTTTCTCGACATAACCATATGTCCGACGCCGATATAACCGTAATTACAATGTGTTGAGTGCATCGTTATGTGTTGAGTGTATATATGTATGTATGTGTGTTTGTGTGTGTATATATGAGTGTGTGTGTATGAGTGTGTGTGTTTGTGTGTGTATTAATGTGTATGCATATGTGTGTTTGTGTGTGTATATATGAGTATGTGTGTGTGTGTATGAGTGTTTGTGTATGTGGTGTTTATGTGTGTCTTTGTGTGATGTATGTATGTGTGTGTGTGTATAAGGGTATGTATGTATGTGTGTGTGTGTGTGTTTGTGTGTATGAGTGTTTGTTTGTTTGTGTGTCTGTGGTGTTTGTGTGTGTGTGTTTGTGTGCGCGTATGTGTGTGTGTTTGTGAGTGTGTGTGTGTAGGTATGTGGTTTTTGTGTTTGTGTGTGAGAGAGAGACAGAGAGACAGAGAGAGACAGAGACAGAGAGACTGCCAGAGCCTGTTAACCTTTGATAAAGTTTAAGTACTGTTCCTTCTTTAATTGATTGTTCTGTATTTTATTCTTTATTTCACAGCAGTGCCACCAGTGAAGAGCGGTTTTTACGGCATCAATCAAGGTATGGTGGTGGTGTTAGTGGTAGTAGTAGTAGTATATAGTAGTAGTAGTAGTAGAAGTTTATTTACTTTATGCTGTGTGGCTCATGCATAAGCATACAATTATATACAGTATTATAAAACATATTTAAATAATAATAAACAAGTGAATGTGTATTTGGAGGATGGACAGTTACACGTGTTTGCTCGTAAATGTAATGCACATTACATTTTCTTTCCAAGATTTCAAAGTTGTTTTCTATTCTGAACAGACAGTAATTGTATTAATTTAACAGATAGTCTTAATTCTATGTCCGTTTCTCCCAGACCAGAGTGTGGCAATCATGACAAATCAGGGCTCTAGATCTGCCTTAACCCACTGTCTTTTATTTGTTGTTTTGTTTACAACACCACAAGAGCACATTAATTTATTAATCATCGGCTACTGGATGTCAAACATTTGCTAATTTTTCCATATAGTTTTAGAGAGGAAACTCGCTACATTTGTCCATTAGTTCCAATCGATCTTTTATATGCACCATACCACAGACAGTACAGCACATACCACGGCCGTTGATACACCTGTCATGGGGGTATATTAATTAATTGTGCCCCCAGTTTATGAACCACACTTTAAGTATATATATATACAAACAAAAATACGCCTTAAGGCGGAACATTTATACTGAGGATATTGCAATTTTATTTTCCAAATGCTATGGAATCTGCCCCAACCAGCAAACATTTCGATAAGTCTAGCGGACATCATCAATTGGAGCTGTTGACTGAACTTACCTCAGATTGTTGCCATAGGTAAACTACAGTGTTAACCTATATTGATAATTACAAAAGCATTTAAAACTCAAATAACATTCTCAGTTCATCTAAATTTTGTACAGAAACCAGACCCATATCGATTTGTTTTTGTAAAAAGTGAGTTCTTACCGGCAATGAATAGTGGCAAATCCATTGGTATTTTGGAGGTGTAACACCCTCTCCCTAAACACCTAAACACTTCAAGTAGAACTCCAACAAGTGGCCTTTTTACTCCCACCAAATCATGGTTCCTCCCCTTGAGTAATATATTAATTATTTATTCAGGTTCTGTTTCATCAAACTCGAGTTATAACCGGCCGACATCAGGACTGAGCAAAGCCAGCACCGGAAGTCAGTACCAGCATCAAACGACCCAATCAAATATGTTTGCTAACCCACCATCTATCAGAAGAGGCACGGAGGCACGAACCCAGCAACCTTATTCCTTCAGTCAAGCAAGTAGTACAGGTAATGTGCATGGTATCGTTTTAACCACACAAACAATAAAAAACAAAAAAACAAACAAAGAAGGATAAAAAAGAGAAAGAAAGAAGGAAAAAAGAGGGATTGCCCATTTTAGAAAGATTACAACTAACAGATCCTTCTGGTTAGTTTGTTTTGTTTAACAACACTACTAGAGCACATTGATTAATTAATCTTCAGTTGTTGGATGTCAAACATTTGGTAATTTTGACATAATCTTAGAGAGAAAACCCGCTACGTTTTTTTCATTAATAGCAACAAGTCTTTTATATGCACTATCCCACAGCAGGATAACACATACCACAACCTTTAATATACTAGTCGTGGTGCACTGGCTGGAGAAAAAACAGCCCAATGGGCCCAACGATGGGTATCAATCCCAAATCTAGATGACATATTAAATTTTTTTAATAATTATTATTAATTTTTTTTTGTTTAACAACACACTCAACACATTATAATTAAGGTCATATCGGCATCGGACATATGGTTTTGTCGAGAAAAAAACCCAGTGGTTAGCTGACGGGGATCGATCCTAGACCGACCGTGCATCAGGTGGGCACTGTACCACTGGGCTATGCTGCCCGCTAGATAACATATTAAAGATATTTTCCTGTTTTGAATATCAGTATCTTATATATTCTTTTTCTTTTTGTTATGTATAACGACACACTCAACACATTTTAATTACTGTTATATCGGTGTCAGACATATGGTTATGTCGAGAAAACAAACCCATTGGTTAGTTGACGGGGATCGATCCTAGATCGACCGCACATCAGGCGTGCACTGTACCACTGGGCTATGTTGCCTGTTAGTTTGTAGCATGTAACCCTAATCCCAATAATGTTGCTCTTAAAACCAACAAATGAACAATCACAGCTACCAACTTTTGAGCAGGAATGCAAATATATACTTGGGTATATACAGACACTGTCATTCTAAACAAGAAAATGTACATGTAGTTAATATATGCAGTAGGTGTTTCCAAAATGGCTTCGCTGGTGGACCCATTGGGCTATTTCTAACTCCAGCCAGTGCTCCACAACTGGTGTAACAAAGGCCGTGTATGTAAACTCCGGTCTGTGGGGTGGTGTATATAAAAGATATCTTACTGCTAATAAAAAAGAGTAGCCCATGAAATGGGAACAGCGGATTTCCTTTCTCAATATATGTTTGGTCCTTAGCCATATGTCTGATGTCATATAACCGTAAATAAAATGTGTTGAGTACGTTGTTAAATAAAATATTTCCTTCCTTCCTTTCCAAAATGGCTTAGTTAGTCGGAAATGTCTTACAATATGGTAAACTGAGGACAAGTCCCTATAAGTTCAAAATCATTTGCCAGATTGCATCTCTATAGTTTTTGTCATCCTATACTGCAATAATGTTATTTATTATATACATAGCAGTGAAATATATAGATCTACGGAAACCATAAAAGTCATATCCGGTGAAAAGTCATATTTTCACTGTATTTTAGCTACAGTGAAAATATAGAAGTGGTATTTATATTTTTGTAAAAGTTCATGATTAAATTATCTCCCTTTGACTCATTTTATAAAATTTAAATTTGATGATTACCAATACATCTAATTGTATTTGAGAAATAAAAAATGTAATTTAAACAACTGTACATATAAATAAAGTGATACGAAATGCAATAACGATAAAATACCAAAAACGAATTGAATACGAAGCTAAATAATGATGACAAAATGTAATGTCATCGATTGTACGGCGTCCGGCTGTTTTGTTTTTGTGGGAGTTTTTAGATGATCGCTTTGTCAGGTATGATTGCAGTGCAATATTGTTAAATAAATGTTAATAAAGATAAATTTTAATCAAATTTCTTTTTTAAAAGTCTATGGTGAAGTAAATTTTCTGGAAAAGTTCCATAGTAAGAAATATATCATGACGTTATGTGTTTTCGATAGGATAAGCGAAAGATATTACCAAAAAGTGAACAATATTGTCAAAAATTAAGAAATATGTATATAATAAATAGACCATTTCATGCTATTTTTCCGAATACGATATTTATGTCAACTCGTGATGTGTGAAAACCATATTTTCACTCATTGCTTCGCAATTCGTGAAAATATGGTTTAAACCCACCACTCGTTGACATAAAAATCGTATTCGCAAAAAAACATGATATAGCCTCTATGTAATGTGCAACCTGTAGCAAATTCCACAATAATAGCACCAAAGGGAGGGTTTGTTGGTACGTGACTGATGTTTGTTTACTTTGCTATTTGTTTTCTGTTGTAATATTATTATTTTAATAATTTTTTATTATTAAACTGCAGGTTCTGTTTCATCAAACTCCAGTTACAACCGGCCGAAATCGGCAGTGAGCAAAGCCAGCACCGGAAGTCAGTACGGGCATCAGTCGATTGAGTCAAATCAGTTTTATAACCCACTGTCTATTGGGGGAGTTGCAGGAGTGAGAACCACACAACCTTATTCCAGCAGATCAGGTAATAAAAATGGGGTTGGTTTAGGAGAGGGCCTTGTAAGTTGGCAAACTTGTGCCCAATCATTATGTTTTCAATCAGTGCAGTGGTTAAGCCATCAGATTACAGGCTAGTAGGTACTGGGTTCACAATGAGTAGGTACAAGGCCACTACATCTTCTTCTCTCTCACTAATCAAGTAACAACTAACCCACTGTCTTGGACAGACAGCCCAGATAGCTGAGGTGTGTGCCCAGGACAGCGTGCTTGAACCTTAATCGGACATAAGCATGAAAATAAGTTGAAATAAATCAACCAGAGATGTTTTTAAGAAAAAAAACCCAAAGTGTCTTTACTATTTTTGTGTCCAATTTAGAAAACAGTTGGCTCAGAAATAAATAACTTGTAGTTTTTATTTATAGATCGATGACAGTCATTCTTCGCACCCTTGTTTCTGCTTCATACACAATAAATATAACATATCTAACGGTATGTTTTTATATGATATATTTGGCAAAATGTACTTTTTATATATTTCATCATTTTAAAACTTAAACTTAATATTTTGTTTAAAATTATGAAAAATAAAAACATACCGAAAGTAAACTGCGTTGTCTGCTCTCAGAAGTATTTTGATAGGGGTCAAGGTTAGTAGACTAGTTTTTATTTTAGTGTGGCGTAGCATTGCAATAATATAGCTAATTTTGAATTTAAATGATGTCATTATTCCAATGATGTCACTTTCCATCTTCTTATAGTTTAACAATAAACTTGGTGTATTCATACACAAAATGCAAAATTTCTATTAAAAATATTTTGTTTGAATATTATTAATGCACATGTTTTTTAGAAAAAATAATATCCTGGAATTAACACACAAAAAAAGTACTATTTACGAAATGTGGATCTGAAGTGAAATTATGATAAGATATGTTATATGTATTGTGTATGAAGCCATAACAAGAGTGCGAAGAGTGACTGTCGTCGACCTTAATGTTAATGGCGAAAGAGGACGTCCATTCCAAATCCGCTTGAAATATAGCATGCTGAGGTATCCGATACCTTCATATCAGTTCCTCGTCGTTGATTGCATCAAACTTTATGCTTCTGTAAAAAAAACCATGTTCCATTCACCTTTTTTCCTTCCTCAGCGTTAATTTAAGATTGCGGCCTTAGAGCTGCAGACCTATTGTAAATATTGATAGTAACTTAAGGCGATTGTAAGCTAAGGTCGTTTAGTAAAACGGACTGTCGATTGTAGGAAAAAGTTACGGTCGCTACCGTAGACACTTAAGGTGATAGTAGCGCTAAGATCACTTTGTAAAACGGGTCCCATGACTCTGGTTTTTACAGCATCTCCAAATAAAATGATCTTATGCAAAATACAAATTCGGCCATAACTCGAGATGGAGGATTCGTCGTGGTGCTTCACTACCTGAGCTTAATTGTCAATGTGGGGGACTGTAGAACGTTTCTTCTGTTGTTATATTCCTGGACCTGCCCGTGTAACTGATCTTTAGGTGAACTATTTCTGACTAGTTTTGTCAAGCTTAGAATATGAATATTTTTTATCTTTATATCATGTGCAGCATCTCAATATGAAGTTTAGCCTGCAATAATTTTCTCCGAAAAATCTAAATATTTAAAATGTGTCAAAGGAAACCTCAGTAATATTTATTCCTTTAATGCGCTGTTTCATTTCAAATGTTTTTATAGTTTTTATTACCGAAATGTTTTATTTGTGAGAATACCAATAATACTGTCCGTTTTAATGGTAACCGACTCAAAAGAGTCTATTTAGTTTCTATTAATGCGACTGTTGTATGTTATTTACAGGTAGCAGCGCAAATGCTTTCCATGGAACCAATGTGGTGGGGTCCAGCAGTCCAAACGTGTATCTAGAACAAGTCTCGAGAGAGAACACCACACATGGTTAGTACTACAGTTTTATAAAGGGCTGGTACACAAATGGGTTAGTGCAGTGCAAGGTATACCAGAAACTGAGAATTGATAAGTAATACAGCTTTATAAAGGGTTATTCAACAAATGTTTATATGTTAGTGCAGTGTAGGAATTACCGGAAATGATTAGTAATACAGACTTATACAGGGGTGTTCCACAAACTGTTATGGGTTAGTGCAGTGCAGGGGTTACTGGAAATGGTTAGTAATACAGAATTATACAGGGTGTTCCACAAACTGTTATGGGTTAGTGCAGTGCAGGGGTTACCAGAAATGGTTAGTAATACAGAATTATACAGGGGTGTTCCACAAACTATTATGGGTTAGTGCAGTGCAAGGTATACTGGAACTGGTTAGTAATACAGCTTTGTTCAGGGTGCACAACAGACCAACGCGAAAAAATGGAAACAAAATGGAATGTACTTTTAACCAGAAAATGCAGCACATAAGTATACTGGGGTGGTTGGGGGTGTGGTGTGGGGGAGAAGACATGTCCTCTGGTCCTTCCCTAACGTCTTGGATCCACACTACTTTGTGTGTTTCTTGATACAGTTAAAGTTTTGTTTTTGTTTAACAACACAACTAAAGCTATGACCATGAAATTAATCAATTAAATAATGTATAGAGGCTATTTCATGGGTGTTTTTTTAATACGATTGTTTTTGTCAACGAGTGATGTGTCAAAACCATATTATCATAAACTGCGAAGCAATGAGTGAAAATATGGTTTTTACACATAACGAGTTGACATAAAAATCGTAATCTAAACCAACAACATGAAATGGTATATTTATTATATACATCTTTCCAAATGTTTGACAGTATCCTTTGCTTTTTGTTGATATCTTTTGCTTATCCTATGGAAAAAACATAACACCATGATGTATTTCTTGGGATGTAACTTTTCAAAAAAATGTAGTACTTGACCATAGACTTTATAAAAGAAATTTGAATAAATATTATCTTTATTTCATTATTAAATTAACATTTATTTAATTATACTGCTGTGCAGACATACCTGAGAAAACGATCCTGTTCCCCGAACCCCACCCCAGCCCCCCACCCCCAAAAAACCCAACCCCAAAACAATTGAACACTGTTAACCTTTAAATTAGCTTACATGCAATGACAGGACATTGTGTCATCATTATCTAGCTTCGTATTCAATTCATTTTATATATATTATCGTAATTGCACTGTTTATCCTTTTTTTATAGGTACAGTTGTTTAAATTACATTTTTATTTATTTTTCAAATACGATCAGATGCATTGGTAATCATCAAACTTAAATTTATACAAACGACACAAAGGGAGATAATTTAACTTTTACAAAAAAGGTAAATATGACTTCTACATTTTCACTGTAGCTAAAATACAGTGAAAATATGACTTTTCACCAGATATTACTTTTATTGTTTCTGTAGATCTATATATTTGATTGCTATGTATATATAATAAATATGCATAAAAGTGGCTTTTGACAAGGGATATAGGTAGGGGTGAGTGTGAAGGGTTTTGACTGGTTACCATTTCAAAAGAGGACTTGAATAGGATTCCAGTTCCTTTGATCACCAAACAGTCGCATGAAAACATCATCTTTAGATTTCTGTAAGGAAATAACAGCCCCGTGTTCAGTGACAGCGAGCGACGCTAACGTTAGCGAACTATTTGACTGGTACCCGATGTGGTCGTTTGGTTTAACATGAAATGCACTAGCTAGTATAGCGAACGTTTTTTTCTGTTCGGTCTGGCTGAACTCGGCTCAGATGTTGCGTACAGAAATATATTCTAAGTAAGAAAGAATATGTTAATTGATATTCTAATCATGAGAGTGTATGTTAATCAATTTTCTAATGACGAGAGTAGGTTAATTAATATTCTAATACAAAAGTGTATATTAATTAATATTCTAATCAAGAAATTGTGTGTTTCCGCCTTTCACAGTGTTAGTACGAGTAACAAGTTTGTCATCACCTCCTTTCTTATCTTCAAACATGCTGGATATGCCACCCATTCTAGGCTTATTGCATTACCAACCACAGAAACTTGTAACACCATCTGCTTGTCTGTCCATTTGTGTGTAGCAGTGTGTGTTACCCTGTCGCTCAGTCTGTCAGTCAGTGTGTGTCCTGCAGCACACGTTTGTCTGAACGTCTGTTTTCATTGTTGCGAGATTTTTCTGTTTCCATATGTCAACATATGCATCTTATTTTGCAGATACACCACCATCAGTGAATGTGGTACACCCTTCTATGAGAAGTAAACCAGCAAGACAGGAAACCGGAAGAGAGAGCAATAGCTGTGAGATATTGTTTTATTTTCAGCCTGACTATGTTTTTATTTTAATTATTTAAAATAGTAGGAGGATTGGTAGACAATAATTGATGGTTGAAAATAGTACAGTATCAGGGTTCTTGAGTATCACCATGTATCTTAGACATCTATCAGCTTTAACGTTGAGTGTGTTGATGCTAGATATATTCGTTTCTTGTATTATTTCCCCTAGCATTTTCCTTTTTTTTTTTGTCTCTTTCGTCTCTTTGTTTATCTCCTTTTCTATCTTTCTCACCCACTCCTTCTGTTCATCTCTCAGTCTCTGTCTCTTTCAGTCTCTTTTTTTTTATCTGTCTCGTCTCTTTCAGTCTCTGTGTTTCTTCTCTCTCTCTCTCTCTCTCTCTCTCTCTCTCTCTCTCTCTCTCTCTCTCTCTCTCTCTCTCTCTCTCTCTCTCTCTCTCTCTCTGTTTGTGTATGTATTATGTATTACATTCCTTGTTTCATTCTATAACCATATAATTGCTGAATCTATGCTTTATTAAAAAATATTTTAATCCAGACCAATACATTCGAATTTTGCTCTGTTTTCTTCCAGGTTGTTCCTGCACGATACTGTAACAAT
Organism: Dracogyra subfuscus; assembly: GCA_016106625.1. Lineage (NCBI taxonomy): Eukaryota > Metazoa > Mollusca > Gastropoda > Neomphalida > Peltospiridae > Dracogyra > Dracogyra subfuscus. The sequence continues at coordinate 15,002 of JAECMU010061678.1, forward strand.
ACCAGAATGTTTCAGACACTCCACATTGTCTCCAGTCTTAAACCTAAACATTTTAAATAGGATATTGTTAGTTCACACTTTGTACATTCCTACTTTTATTCTACTCCAACTAGTGCTAATATATCAAAAGCCTTAGTGTTCTGTGTATGAAAAACGGCCATAGTATATATATTTAAAAATACTTCGTCGTCAGATAAAATAATGAATTATTTATTTTGGTGGCTAGTAGCAATATCTGTTTTTATCTGTTGATTAAAACCTCGGTACCACTGTCATTTAATGCTGATAATCATTATATTTATGATTGTAAAGTGATAGCTGTTGATGAAAACCTTGGTACCACTGTCATTTAATGCTGATAATCGTTATATTTATGATTGTAAACTGATAGCTGTTGATCAAAACTCGATAGCACTGTGATTTAAAACTGATAATCGTTATATTTATGATTGTCACCCGATTGCTGTTGATGAAAACCTCGATAGCACTGTGATTCAAAACTGGTAATCATTATATGTATGATTGTCACCAGATAGCTGTTGATCAAAATCTCGGTCGCACTGTAATTTAATTCTGACAATCGTTATATTAATGATTGTCACATATTAATAGCTGTTGCACTAGTTATTATTACGTCTTTTCAACGTGATTAAAACAATCGCCGGATGTGCGGTCGGTTTGGGATCAGTCCCCATCGGTGAGTCCATTAGGCTCTTTCTCGTTACAGCCAGTGCACAACGAATAGTATATCAAAGATCGTGGCATGTGCTATCCTGTCTGTGCGATGATGCATATAAAGATCCCTTGCTACTAATTGAAACAATGAGTGAGTTTTCTCTCTCTGACTGCATGTGAGAATGAGCGAATGTTTGGCATCCATTGGCCGATGATTAATAAATCAGTGTAATCTAATAGTGTCGTTAAAACACTTAACTTTCAAACGTGAAGAATGACTAATAATAAAAATAAAAATAAATAAATAAATAAATAAAATAGAACAAATAATAAAAAAATAAAAAAATAAAACATTAACCATGACAGTGACAGGATCTAGTTCAGTCGTTAGAGAGCTCACTTGAGGTGGTTTGATTAAACCCTATCGTTTGACCCATCCTCCGATTTCTCCCCATCCCAAGCAGTGTCTGATCACTGGTATATCAAAGGTCATGGTATGTGCTCTCCTGTATGTGGGAAAGTACATATACAAATCTCTTGTAAAAATGTAGTAGGTTTCCTCTGATGACCACATGTCAGAATTAACAAATGTTTGACATTCAATAGCCAATGATTATTAAATTAATGTGTTCTAGTGGTGTCGTTAAACAAAACTAATTTTTCACCAGGACAGTGTTAATAGCTGAAGAGTGTAACCAAAACTGTGTGTTTCAACCTTAATGGAATATTAACAGAAACAGCAATAATGTAATGCATATATCTTTATTTTAAAAAAAAAACCCATAAGACCCCTAATTTAAAAAAAACTAAACTAAACAAAACAAACAAAAACAAAAGAAAACAATCTGAGGAAAACACAATCGACCACAGAAAGAAATTGGAAATAAAAATAGCTATTATTGAAAATTTGATATTACATGATCTTCATTAACATATTTAGGCAGGTTGAGCACACATTTAGTATACTATGATTTTCACACTTTTCCATTGAAAATCATCAACTAAGGGACAAAGGCTACAATTTTATCTCGATTAACAGACTTTCCATTGTGTATCATATGATAATGTGTTCATGCTTTCTGTTACTTGAAATGGGTACATATGTAGCTTGTTTGGCTGATTAGTATTATATTTATAATTATTAAAGAGTTTTAATGATTAACAGTTTCTGGCATTTAGTGCACCTTTATAACACTGCACAATTAATAGAAAATGTTAGTAATGTACAGTGACATTACACATCATGCTGGGGAGGAACGATATCCGTCCATTGGACTATTTCTCGTTTTTGCCAGTGGAATATCAAAGACCGTGGTATGTACTATCCTGTCTGTGGAATAGTGCATATAAAAGATCCCTTGCTACTAATTGAAAAATATAGCGGGTTTCCTCTCAAAAACATTATGTCAGGATTACTAAATTTTTAACATCCAACAGCCGATGATTAATAATCAATGTGTTGTAAAGGTGTTGTTAAACAGAACACATTTTATACTATTCCTCATAATGTCATTAATACGCAAGTTAACACTAGACTCGGTTATCGTTTGGATGGGTCAGGTCTACAAAATATATGTTTCCGGGAATCCGACCCTTCCTGGAAAATAAAAAGGCCGAGCATAACTGTTGTTTAGTATCTAATGCCCCCATTTTCAATTTATATGTAGGTAAAAAAAAGTATTTATAAATTTCATTTGACCTGTAGGGGTGAATTGTATAGGTGTTTTTTTAAAAGTCGACCTACCCTATCTAATTTCTTTTGGGAACGTTCCATGAAACGGGATTTTGTTTTAGGTCTAACCGCGTGAGGAAATCCAGAACTATAGGCAGCACAAGCATACTCTGTATATTTTAGTTTCGGGCATTTAAAATGTCTATGACCATCATAGATTCATATTTATGTAATACTGTTAACACTATTAACTCATTATGTTTATTATGTTTATTATTAACGTGTGTGGTGTTGCTGTAACATGTTATAATAATTATACTGACGATCACAAGAACGTATACTGAAACATTTTTACGTGAAATTGTATATTTAACCTTTCATACTGTTTATGAACTGTGATGTTCACATTTTATGGTAATTATTGTGTGTAGCATCTCTCTAAATGATCATACTTTCAAAATAAACACACCAACTTGTTTTATGTCATTTTTATTATTTCGTAAAACTGATCAAAATACGTTCTTCTGATGGTAAGTCAAATATATGTCTTAATGTTTTTTTAAGTACATGTATTTAAATTATTTCATTTGCTTAATTGTGAAATTTGAAATGATTTTTATTGTTATGATGGGATTTTAAACAGAAAAAAACGTTCCATGTCCTGTAAAAGATAAATATTTAATATGGCCATGAAAATAATAATGGAGGGGTATCCATTATTAATTCCATAATAAATGAAAATATTTGGTTTTGTCTGCATTTTGTAAAGGTATGTCCAATGTGTGTTTAATGAAATGTTGCGTTTCATGTAATGTTTACATACGAATCTGCATAGAGTTACTAGAACATATATAATAAAACATATATAGTTATTAGTACATAACATTGTTAGCAATGAAAATGGTAATGATTTCATATCGTAGGTATTAGTACATGACATTGGATTGTCATGAAAATGGTGATGATTTCGTATCGTATGTATTAGTGCATGACATTGGATTGTCATGAAAATGGTGATGATTTTGCATATTAGTTCCAGATATTGTTATCGTTGTTAAATGTACTTAATGTCAAATGTAGTATTTTATTGTATGAATGTAATTTGTGATATTCGACCGGCTTTAGTGGTGTGGTTAAGTCATCGAACATAAGGCTGTTGAGTACAGAGTTCGCAGCCCTGTACCGGCCCCCACTCGGAGCGAGTTTTAACGATCACTACACCGGCGTTCGAACTTAACGGTCGCCCGATCGACCCTGGCGACTGAAAACGACGACGGGCGACTGAAAACCAACAGTAAGGTTGCCCGCCTGGCGACCGATTATTTATTTAAAAAGTCGTGTTTTCTCTTATAATCTGTTGCAAATATTGTTGTAGTTTTTTAGAAAATATTATTCGGGCAAGTGAAAATAGATCCGGGCAAGTGAAAGTGCTGTCACCACTTGCCCGGATGGCAACTCAAAAAAAAAAGTTATGCGCAGACACTGCTTCACCCTCTTCTGTTTTCTCACTAACCACTAACAACTAATCCACTGTCCTGGACAGACAGCCCAGATAGCTGTAGTCCAGGAGCTGAGACCACTTTATTTGCGTTTTGGGGTGCACAAGGTTTGAAGGTGGTTTCTGGGGTAGAATAACCTGGAGAATCAGAATCTGGCAGTCTTACAAGCTGGATTTGGTCCGTTGTCATGCTACATGTATGTGCATGTTTTATGAGATTTCCGAGTTCAAATTTAGTGGTACAATTTTGTGGTAGGGGAAACTAAAATGATTATATTTTTCTTAATATTGATCATACAGAGGTCTATGACCACCCAAAAGGTTTGTCATGGGATTCTCTATCCAATACTTTGCATATGTAAATTAATTAGGTCAAAGGAGGTCAAAAGGTCACCCTAATTGACCGATGCTCAAAATCTGTATATCACAAACGATAAAATTCACAGAAAATAGAAAGTAGCTAATAGATTGATTTTTCAACCTCTATTCATCAGTACAGAGGACAAGATACTCATCTAAACCTGTTAAAGTGGTTTAAAGGACAATTTACATTCTCACTGTCTGATTTTCCAGGTTATTCTAACCCAGAAAACACCTTCAAACCTTGTGCACCCCAAAACGCAAATAAAGTGGTCTCAGCTCCTGGACTACTGAGGTGTGTTCCCAAGACGGCGTGCTTGAACCTTAATTGGATATAAGCACGGAAATAAGTTGAAATGAAAATAAATCAGACTGTGATATTAGCCTTTATATTAAAAAATAATTCAATATGGACTGAATAAAAATTGTTGAACAACAATCAATGGGTTGTGGTTACTTTGAACACAGCCTTTCGTTTACATTGTTTTAAACACGATCAAGAAGTTGTAGAAACTTGACACAGACTACATGTAGAAGTTCAGGGGTCAGTCAGTATGTAGCCAAGTGGTCTAGCGTTCGCATGATGCGCGGTCGGTATATGATCGATCCTCGTCGGTGGGCCCACTACTGGTATATCAACTGGCAGGTTTCGAACATACTGCACTGATTCGCATGTCATTTAACAATCCAGTGTCTTATTCACTCGACCATACTATATGTCAATATTACCATATGTTTGACATTCAATAGACGATGTTTATTACATCAGTGTACTAGTCATGTCGTTAAACAAAACAAACTTTAAATGTTTTCTCTTTTTTTCACACATTACACAGATACACAGTGGGTTTATAACATTCAAGTATTTTTATTCACCCTTTGTCACTGATATCCAGGCCCGTCAGTGTGGGATTGGAAATATACGGGAAAATACCCTTTTTAATACCAAAAATACCTTTTTGTAATCTGGAGAAAGCACTTGTACCTTGAATCTTTCATTACTGCCCTCACCAGTTATTATAGGTTAGATCGCTATCGTAACCAGCTACAGATTTTCTAAGCTATCTTAACGCTTCGATATGTAAAACCGTCGTAAGTTGTGACATCACAGCGACGTATGCCATAGCCTACAACGGTCTTACGATATCGCAGCGCTAAGATATCTTCGAAAATCTGGATCCAGGATGTTATATTAATAGGAGAAACCACGGGGGTGGGGGTGAAGTGGACACCCATGCTATCATTGAATCGCAGTATGGGGCAACAGGCTTTTATAAAAGGTGTTTGGGGAAAAGGCGTTACTGGGAAAGGGGCATGGTATATGGCCCCCATCCCACCATCAGTTACGCCGGTTGGCTTGATAAAATATAATCTCCACATTCGCGGTCATACTAGATCATACAAGAGTCAACAACATTTTGTTGTCAAGATATGCTCATTCTTATTTACAAAG
>JAECMU010061687.1:0-10947 GCA_016106625.1 Dracogyra subfuscus
CACTCATAGTCTTAATAGGAAACATCTACATATTTTCCATCAGCAGCAAAGGATCTTTTATATGCACTTTCCCACAGACAGGACAGCTCATATCATGACCTTTAATATATCTGTCATTGGGCACTAGATGGAACAGCAAATAAAACAATCAGAGAATGATTCCATCAAGGAGGTTCGATCTTGTGACCACAGTACCTAAAGCGAACACTCTACCAACTGAGCTAGATCCCGCCCCACTAACATATAATGAAAAGAAAGAAAAAAAGAAATGCTTTATTTAACGATGCACTCAACACATTTTATTTATGGTTATATGGCATCAGACATATGGTTAAGGACCACAAACATTTTTAGAGAAAACCCACTGTCGCCATTTTATGGGCTACTCTTTCCGATTAGCAGCAAGGGATCTTTTATTTGCGCTTCCCACAGGCAGGATAGCACAAACCATGGCCTTTGGTGAACCAGTTATGGATCTCTGGTCGGTGCAAGTGGTTTACACCTACCCATTGAGCCCTGCAGAGCAGTCACTCAGGGTTTGGAGTCTGTATCTGGATTAAAAATCCCATGCCTCGACTGGGATCCGAACCCAGTACCTACCAGCCTGTAGACCGATGGCCTAACCACACCACCACCAATGCCGGTCCACTAACATGTAATGAAGAACTCAGCTTAAATATTTTACAAAAACTCACCAATAACCTGTTCTCAAGATTCTTAACTTTGAATCCATTTGCTTTCTCCCACAAACAGGTTTTCGAGGGAAAAACACATTCTACACTAAGAAAATGTTAAAAGTGTCTATAAAATATTTGCATGGTGTTTTGCAGGTGGTGCTGGCAGAAAAACGATACTACTTTCTTGCCATCTATCACCATCTTGGTATATATATTACATTTCCCCACATTTCCAGTGACTGATAGCATCAACAACAAAAACAACTTTCACTTTTTTTGTGGATTTCTTACACGATTTGTTAGTACGGATTAGATATCGAGGAAAACAATTCGGCTATTTATTAGGTTCTGATGCTAGGGTGTGCTACAATGCTACAGTGTTTGTAAAACTTGGTTTAAAGGTGAAGTGTGTGCTGTAGATTAATGGTACAGGAATTTAAGATCTTAAAGTAAAAATTAAAAACAACACATTGTTTTATTACTTACACATTTGGTAACTCTGATATACAAGTCTTAGAGAGGAAACCTGCTACATTTTTCCATTAGTATCAAACTATCTTTTATATGGGCCATCCCACAGACAGGATAGTACATTCCACGACCTTTGATATACCTGTCATGGTGTACTGGCTTTAACGAGAAATATCTCAACAGATCCACCATCGAGGATCGATCCTAGACCAACAATACACCAGGTGAGTGCTTTACCACTGGGATATATCACACACCAAGTAATGAGAGAAGAAACCTGCTGCAGTCACTCCATAATGATGATAAGACTTTAACATGCTCATATACCACGAAGGTTTCAAGCATGTCTGCCCCCAGGGTTCGACCTCTGGAGGCCAGGGACCCAATTCTGGACAGAGTCACTCCACAGGCTACTCTTTTCAATTAGCATCAAGGGATCTTTTATATGCACCATCCCACAGACAGTACAGTGTATACTATGGCCTTTGTTACATCAGTTGTGGAGCACTGGCTGGAAATATAATAGCCCAGCAGACCCACTGACAGGGATCAAGCATTTTAAACAATGGTTTGTCCTGAAGATTGTATTTGGTTGGAGGTGAATGAAAAGCTTGTTTTGTTTAATGATACCACTAGAGCACATTGATTTATTAATCATTGGCAACTGGATGTCAAAGATTTGGTAATAAATATATAGTAAGGAAACCTGCTACATTTGTTCCCATTAGTAGCAAGAGATAGGTCATGTGAATCATTTTACAGACAGGACATCACATACCACATCCTTTGATATACCAGTCATGGTGCACTGGCTGGAATGAGTTATAACCCAATGGACCCACCTCAGTGTAAAGACCTGTGTAAAGTAAAATGGTAGAGGTTGTCTCCCCTTACCCTAATGGCCGACTATGCCGAACATGCCATATACTGTCTTGGTAATTTGCCTCTGATGAGCTCTTCAGTAAATGTGGAATGTGTGTCGATAGTGAAAATAGAGTGTATTGAGATGCATACCAACAATTACCCTGCACATCAGCGCCAAGTGTTTACAATTACCTGCGTGTAGTGGTCTCATAACAGACATAGCGCTGAGCCTTCTGTCGGTCTTTACAGTCAGACTCAAGTACTTTGATGACATAACTACTACGTTCATAGCTTATATACAGTGAAACCTCCAAAAACTCGACCCTCTGTAAACCAGGGTCCTAATTCACTAAACTCTCATAACTTTGCGATCTCGCAGTACAATGCTAAAAGACTTGCAAAGAGGATGCTTTGATGTCTAGCAGAGCCTAAGAGAACTTTGTTAATTAGGCCCCAGAATTCCTTCAAAATCGGACGTTTTTTATGATCCTTTTTTTAAAATCAGTATATAACATAACCTCTAAAAAGGAAACCCTTAAAACCAGACTGTTTTTTTAATCCCAAGGGTGTCCAATTTAGAGGGATACACAGTAATGAACTGAAAATCAAAATAAATGCAAATATAATTTTTAGCTGTAACGTTAAATTGAGTTATTGTAGAATGGATTAACACATATTGGGATTCAGAAGAATTACAGGTTGATATACCATGATTTTGTCATTTCAAAGAATTGGATGCTTGCAATCAAGTAAATCTAGTCAAATTATAAACTAACCGTAAGGCTGTTTTGCACTTTGTTTGGCATTCAGTATATATCCAGTATATAAAGTGTTTTAAAACAGTTTTATTTTCATTTGAAAGTGAATTGTTTGCCTATTAGAACTAGATTCTATATTATTGTGGCCCAGTTCTCCCTCCACCCCATGTCTACTTCATCTACTTCATCTACTTCATCTCCTCCATCATCATTATCATCATCATCATCATATCTAACCCAATATTTCATTCAAGACGTAGGTCCTAATTTAATGGTGTAAACAATTTTTATCTGAACAAAAGTAATTTGATTTGTCCCGAAATGTACTTTATTCAACCATTTTTATAACCACCATACTCCATTTATTAATGACATTTTGTTAAAATAATTGAATTATGGCAATGGTCCATAATTCAAAAACTAAAATTGCCGAGAGGGATGACATGGATTTCACTCCATCATGATACAGTTATGGTGATCCGATAGCTAAATTTGGTTTCCAACAATTAATATAATTTTGTTTTATTATCCATTTTTAGAGAAATAAGGTCCTTAAATCCGTGACAATATGCCTTTAAACTGGGTTATTCTACAACCTGTAATATTTTTGGATAAAGTTATCACAGAAAGAAAGAATTTGTTTTGTTTAACGACACCACTAGAGCACATTGAAGTTTTAATCATCAGCTATTGGATGTCAAACATATGGTCATTTTGACACAGTCACAGAGTAAAACAAGTAAAGTATCAGGTAAATACCCTTAACATGTGAATTAAAGCTGGTCTCTGTCCACATTACTTCTCACAAGAATGTGCCAGTTTGTTTTTATAAAAACAAAAAATGCATTTTATTGTATTAAATTCACAAGGATGACCAGAAACACTTTACTTTGGATGTACAGTTATAAATGGATAATCTAAACAATAACTAATTTCAGTTATCAAAAACATCTCTAATACGGTAGTGAAAAATACAGCATACAGTATTTAAATGTTTTTGTTAGAGTATGTCGCTTTAAATAGCATACCTGCTGAACTGAAAGAACCCAGGAGACTACATATAGGCAGGTTGAAAAAAAAAGAAGAAGAAATGTTTTATTTAATGAAGCACTCAACACTACCAGCCTGTAGACTGATGGCCTAACCACAACGCCGCCGAAGCCGGTATAGGTAGGCTATCTTTTCAGACAATATTGAATTCCACAAATGGACAGCCAACCAACCCTCTGCACTATTTCCAAACTAAACAGACCTTGACCCTCTGCATCATTTCCAAACTAAACAGACTCCCACATGATGGGGTGTCGAGTGAAATTACATTAATTACGGTTGTTGGACGACAAACTGTACATAACAGAATCACTGGTGTTCCACACAGAACATGAACAGGCGATAACAGGAGTACTGAAGTCATACACATCAAAGTAAAATCTCTCACCGGCTTGTTAAACCTGTACAGGACTGCCCAGAATCAATCTGTCGGAAGCTGGGCAAGCTGTTTTTTCAATTTAATTAGCGCTAGAATCCCTGCTAAGTTGAAACAGCCTGGCCAAGGCATGTTTTTCTGCCACATGTACACTATGACCCTGAGATCTGACTTGCAGAGACACTGTACCTCTCCCTGCATCCCACCACAGTGAACACACAGCAAGACATTGGTGCTAGTTATGGTTGCACACCACCATTCATTACCCCATGCATTTCAATGGAAATTGCAGTGGGTCTAGGATCAATCCCCGTCAGTGGACCCATTGGGTTATATCTCATATCGGCCAGTGCACCATGATTGGTATATTGTATTAAAAAAGCTACAGGGCAGACACAGTACCTCTTCCTGCATCCCACCACAGTGAACACACAGCAAGACATTGGTGCTAGTTAAAGTACAGGGCAGGATGTAGAATAATGGTAAAGTACCTGATGTGTGGTCAGTTTAGGATCAATCCCCGTCGGTGGACCCATTGGGTTATCATCTCACATATCGGCCAGTTCACCATGACTGGTATATTGCATTAATAAAAGTACAGGGCAGACACAGTACCTCTTCCTGCATCCCACCACAGTGAACACACAGCAAGACATTGGTGCTAGTTAAAGTACAGGGCAGGATGTAAAATAATGGTAAAGTGCCTGATGCGCAGTCAGTTTAGGATCAATCCCTATCAATGAGCCTATTTGGTTATTTCTCGTACTAGCCAGTGTACCATGACTGGTTTATCAAAGACCATGGTATGTGTTATTCTTTCTATGAGATGGAACATATAAAGAGAGAGAGAGAGAGAGAGAGAGAGAGAGAGAGAGAGAGAGAGAGAGAGAGAGAGAGAGAGAGAGAGAGAGAGAGAGAGACGGAGGAGAGAGATAGCCGGAGGGGAGGGAGGGATGTAAGGAGACAGATAGACTGACAGAGTACATAACCACAATAAACCAGTACACAGCCATCATAAACCTGCTCACTATCATTGCTCCACTGCCTTTAAATCTCATCGGAGTGTAAACCACTTCCACTCAACAAGATAGATATCTTGTAATCACTGTAAACTGTCTGGAACTGTCTGTTGTCAAGACATAGACTATATAGTGGTCTCCAGTGTGGGCAATAATAAACAATACACAGTGAGCACTTCTTACAATTCATTTAGACACATTCACACCATATTAAATATAGCAAAGACAATAATTAATTATTAATCCTGCATTGTGACTTGGAAAGCTATACTGGAGTGTGTTCTACGGTGTATACTACCAAATCAAATCCCACAGACGACAATAGTAACATATGTGGCTAAAACTCCACTCCATCAATCAACATAAATATCACGGATATAAATACTACCACCTCTCACCCTTAAAGTGAACCAGAGAAAATAGGGGGACAAGCTGCTCATTTCTGAGATAACAGGTAGCATCTATGACTACCCTAGTTCCACACAAAATCAAGTACTTTTAAAACAAATTACAGGTACCCCATACATGTTTTAAGCACAAGGCTACCTGACACATTGGTACTAGATGACATACAATTGCATATTTTTTTACACAGATGAAGCTATTATTTTTTACAACCAACACACTCACATTTATCACTAATCACAGGACTTGTGGTGTTCACTTCTCTATCAAAAGTTGGGTGCACCTCCAACTTTGACCCAGCCGGAAATTATTTGGTTTATATGATGCATATAAAAGATCCCTTGCTGCATTAGGAAAAATGTAGCGGGTTTCCTTCGATGACATATTAGAATTACCAAATGCTTGACATCCAATAACCGATGATTAATTAATCAATGTGCTCTAGTGGTGTCATTAGACCTTTTTTAATGTAATATATAGCAACCAGATCTGTTGGATTTGAATAAATATTTGGTAATTTTCACATACAGTTTTAGAAAAAAACCACTTTGATTTTTGGATTAGTAGCAAGGGACATTTCTTATGCACAATCCCACAGACAGGATAGCACATACCACAGCCTTTGATATACCAGTCATGGTACATTGGTTTAGATGACAAAATAGCCCAATGGGCCCCCATGACGAGAATCGATCCCACACTGACCACACATCATACAAGCACTTTTACCACCGGACTATGTCCCGGCCCCTCCTGGGATTATACCTCCACTAGTCTGTGATATACCAGTCGTGATATACCAGTCGTGATATACCAGTTGTGGTACACTGGTTTTGATGAGAAATAGTCCAATGGGCCCCCTGATGGGGATCGATCCCACACTGACTGCACATTAAGCGAGCACTTTACCAGTAGGCTATGTCCCGCCCCCTCTTGGGATTGTATCTCCACTAGTATGTGATATACCAGTCATAGTACACTGGTTTTGATGAGAAATAATCCAATGGGCCCACTGACGTGGATCGATCCCACACTGACTGCACGCCCTTCTGGGATCACACCTCCACTAGTGTGTGGAAGTCTGAATCAGTGTAGTGTCTTTATCCCTCCCCAGTGAGCCATCAACATCACCACTGGAATGCTAACCCAGCACTAATCACTGCCAAATCTGCCAGTTCTCATCTTACTGGTGGCAACAAAGGAAGACACACGTGGTATCGGAAACCAAATGTAATTCACTATTACAGTAGATATGTCTGTATAAAATACAGAGCTGTAACATGGGATTGAATGTCTATAGGTTGCACTATACCAATTAATTTCCGGCTGGGTTGAAGTTCAAAGTGCACCAATCTTTTGATAAAGAAGTGAACACCATAAGTCCTGTGATTGGTTATAAATGTGAGTGTGATGGTTGTAACAATTTTTAGTTTCATCTGGGCTAAAAATGTATGCAATTTTATTTGATGTAGTACCACTGTGTCAAGTAGTCTTGTGCTTGATACATGTATGGGGTACCTGTACCAAAAACATTTTGTGCGAAACTAGGGGTTATAGCACTTATACCGAAAATGAGACATGAAAGGTACCATTTTTTTGCAGTTAATACTTTGAGGTAGGGGTTGTAGTACTGATATTTATGGGTCATAGTTTGGTTGATATATTGCATATAGTGTTTTTAAACACAAATGTTAACATGGTCACCTATGGGATTTGAATTGGTATAGTCCAACCAGTAAGGTTTTGACATTTATTCTTAGAGAGGCAACACACAACATTTTTCCATTAGCTGCAAGGGATCTTTTTTTATGGACAGGATAGCACATACCACAGCCTTTGATATACCAGTCGTGGTGCACTGGCTGGAATGAAATATGAAAGAAAAAGAAAGAAATGTTTTATTTAAAGATGCACTCAACACATTTTATTTACGGTTATATGGCATCAGACATATGGTTAAGGACCACATAGATATTGAGACAGGAAACCCGCTGTCGCCACTTCATGGGCAACTCTTTCCGATTAGCAGCATGGGATCTTTTATATGCACCATCCCACAGACAGGATAGCACATACCATGGCCTTTGATATACCAGTCGTGGTGCACTGGCTGTCACGAGAAATAGCCCAATGGGCCCACCAACGAGGATTGATCCTAGACCAACCACGCATCGAGCGAGCTCTGAACCACTGAGCTACGTCCTGCCCCGGAATGAAAAATAGCCCAATGGGCCTACCAACGGGAATCGATCCCAGACTGACCGCGTATCAAGCAAAAGCTTTACCACTGAGCTACATCCCTCATCGGGTGGAAACAAATAAAGAAATGCATGGTATCCGAGACCAAATGCAGTTCATTATTACAGTTGTTATGTGGGATTGAATGTCAGTAAAGTGCTGGTCTCATTATACGATTAGTGGCACAGACCTGTTGCATGCAATTTGTCGGCCCTACAAGAATCTGAAGGCTTAAATACTAAAGTCGTTCCGGTTTAGGTGTTTTCACAATATGATTTGATCACATGCGACAAGTCGATTCGACTGATCGCATGTGAATGCTCATCAACATGGTTCACGTCCTGATACTGTCAATACTTGCTGTTACTACATTTCCACGTTTTGTTTAATGACACCACTAGAGCACACTGATAACCTGAGCTGGTGAATTTGAATGAACAGAGACAAAGAAATAAAAGAGTTGGGTTTAAAAAAAAAAATTTATTAACGACGGGGATCGTAGAAATAAAAGAATTCAGCTTCCAATTAATTTATTTTCAAGCTTATATACTCATTCATGGTTCAAGTATGCTGTCCTAGGATCTTTTTTTTTTCTTTTTTTTAAACGACGCACTCAACACATTATAATTACGGTTATATCGGCGTCGGACATATGGTTATGTCGAGAAAACCCCCAGTGGTTAGCTAACGGGGATCGATCCTAGACCGACCGCCCATCAGGCGGACACTGTACCACTGGGCTATGCTGCCCGCTCTCCTAGGATCAAAGTTTATTTTGTTTAATGACACCACTAGAGCACATTGATTTATTAACCGATGAATGGATGTCAAACGTTTGGTAATTTTGACGACATACAGTCTTGAGAGGAATCCCACCATATCTTTCCATTAGTAGTAAGGGATCTATTATATACCCCATCCCACAGAAAGAATAGCACATACCACTGCCTTTATGGTGCACTGGTTGAAACGAGAAATAGCCCAATGAGCCCACAGACATGAATCAATCCTAGATCAACCGTGCATCAGACGAGCACTCTACCACTGGGCTATGTTCCACCCCTGAATATAAGTAACAGAGTTAACATCCTGACACTGTGGTTGGGGGTTTTGGTTGCAGTCAATATTACTGTTACTTTTTATACGTCCCCTTATTTCTTTCCCTCAATATATGTCCACCACACCACACCGCACCACACCGCACTGCACAGCACAGCACCACACCACACTACACTGCACCACACCGCACCGCACCACACTGCACCACACAGCACCACACCGCACCACACTGCACGACACCGCACTGCACAGCACCACACCACACTGCACAGCACCACACCGCACTACACTGCACCACACCACTGTGATGGATGGGATGGGAACTCGATGAATGTGCCCCTATCCAAAAAGGTTCAGGCATGTCCACCAAGGATCCAGACGGACTTCCCCAGGGACTGGTTCCTGGGCACACCATTGAGGCCAATTGGAAACCAGTAGAAGTCTTCTTAAAGACTGTTCATTAAGAGATGACAGGTGAGGAGTTTCGGTGATTTCCATACACTGCCAACTTTTTAGTAATACCCCTCACTGTGTTCTGAACATACAGCTGCTTACCTTTCTCAAACAATCACCTACTTTTACAGACAGTTATTCACACACTGCTGTTGTAAAACGCTCAAAATAACAGCCAGTGAAAAGTCAGGTCAGGTCAGGTCAGGTCAGGTCATAGGGCTTAATGTGCACATTTAGAGCAAGCTGTTTTAAGGAAGGAAACGACCCAACACATTTTAATAGCTGTGTGGTCCTTAACAATATGTTCGACGCCATATAACCACAGATAAAATGTGTTGAGTGTGTTGCTAAATAAAACATTTCCTTCCTTTCCTTTTTATTCTGAGCTCATTTGTATAACAATTAAATACCATTGCATAACATGTATACCTGTCCATAAAGGCCAAGGTTAGCAGTTTCCTTGGGAAACCCTCATGGACAAGTTCAGATGTGTTTGCTCCTCCAAATCCTGCCTGGGATTGCTGCGAGACATTTCAAAGATAATTAGTTGTGTTTTCTCCCACCACAGAGATTCATCTCAGTATTGTGAAGCTTCAAAGGCCGAGCAGAATCAAAGTCAGAAACTCATCAGTGTTATTTCTGGACATTTCCATGTCTTTGAGTAGCATGGAAACTTGTTGGTGTTTGATTTCAAATTAACAGAAAACAAGAACATTATTATCAGGCGAAGCTCTAGAAGAAATATTCTGTGAGAGAAATAGATGTTAAAACTGATAGACACAGAAACAGGACGTAAGCTTCAAAGCCACTGAAGAAATATTCTGTGAGACAAATAGATTTTAAATAGAAAGAGAACAGGACATAAGCTACAAAGCTACTAAAGAAATATTCTGTGAGACAAATAGATTTTAAAACTGATAGAAAGAACAGGACATAAGATACAAAGCTACTAAAGAAATATTCTGTGTGACAAATAGATGATGAAATTGATAGAAAGAACAGGACATAAGATACAAAACTACTAAAGAAATATTCTGTGAGACAAATAGATTTTAAAACTGATAGAACGAACAGGACATAAGATACAAAGCTACTAAAGAAATATTGTGTGAGACAAATAGATTTTAAAACTGATAGAAAGAACAGGACATAAGATACAAAGCTACTAAAGAAATATTCTGTGAGAGAAATAGATGATGAAACTGATAGAAAGAACGGGACATAAGATACAAAGCTACTAAAGAAATATTCTGTGAGACAAATAGATGATGAAACTGATAGAAAAACAGGACATAAGCTACAAAGCTACTAAAGAAATATTCTGTGAGACAAATAGATGATGAAACTGATAGAAAGAACGGGACATAAGATACAAAGCTACTAAAGAAATATTCTGTGATACAAATAGATGTTAAAAGTGACAGAGAGAACAGGACTTAAGCTACAAAGCTACTAAAGAAATATTCTGTGAGAGAAATAGATTTTAAAACTGATGGAAAGAACAGGACATAAGCTACAAAGCTACTAAAGAAATATTCTGTGAGACAAATAGATGATGAAACTGATAGAAAGAACTG